>QNQO01007182.1:0-81609 GCA_003290165.1 Berberis thunbergii
AACAATGTAACGCCTTAGGGATGTACAAGAAGCCTTACTCACCATTCTCTAACACTTACAATTATGGCTGGAGAGATCACCCTAACTTAGGCTGGAGGTCCGAAGCAGACCAACCTACACACTCACAGGCACAACCACCTAGGTCATACTCTGCACCTCCATACAATGCACAATCTAACAGAAGTTCCTTATCAGAAACATTACATGCATTTATAGAGGCACAAAGTAAAACTAATCAAAAATTTGAAGTTGTATTGACACATTTGGCAGAAGAGAACAAGGAAATCAAAAGTCAGATAACCAAGCTGACAAATTCATTAACAGTACAAGAGCGGGGCCAATTTCCATCACAGCCTAAAACTAATCTGAAGGGCCAACTTATGCCACAAACCTCTACTTCAAACTCTCAAAATGCCAAAGAGGTTAATGCCATCACTACTCGGAGTGGTAAAATTTTAGATGGATCAAGCTCGTCCACGACTATAGGCACCTCCCCAAGTGCAAATGAGAGCATCCCTAAGGATGAGCCCAACAAAAACATTCCAGTTCTAGTTCCTTTTCCTCAAGCACTATGACCTACTGGAAGGAAATCGGAAATGCATGGTGAGATTCTAGAACACTTGAAACGGGTTAAAATTAATTTACCTTTGCTGCATGTGATTAAACAGATACCAACTTATGCGAGGGTCATCAAGGATCTATGCACTATCGAAAGGAAACATCATGTCAAAAAGACTGCCTTCTTGACAAAACAGGTAAGTGTGGTGATCGAGCAGAGGACACCACCCAAGTACAAAGATCCAAGGTGTCCTACAGTTACCTGCCAGATTGGGACTCATGAGTTCAGCCAAGCCTTGTTGGATTTAGGAGCAAGTGTAAATCTAATGACATATTCTATTTACTTGCGACTGGGTCTAGGAGAGATTAAACCCACATCCGTGGTACTACAATTGATCGATAGATCGGTTAAGAAGCCAAGAGGAATAGTCGAGGATGTCTTGCTACAGATTGATAAATTTTACTATCCGTCGACTTTCTGATTTTAGATACTCATTCTGCAGTCAATATGGAGTCTACAGTTTTGATTATTTTAGGTAGACGTTTTCTTGCCACAGCTAACGCTCTTATCAATTGCAGGAATAGTCTAATGAAACAGTCTTTTGGGAACATGACTCTGGAGGTCAACATATTCAATAATAGCAAGCAACCACGTGATGATGATGAGTGTCATCATACCTACATTATAGACACGCTGATATCAGAGGAGGCGCTCCTGAGCGCAGATTCTGAAACCTTAGAGTACCTCCTTTCTATTTCTGATTTGAGAATTCACTTTATCCTGAAAATGTTTTTGATATTTCTGTTGTTTCAGGGTAAAAGGATAAAGGAGAACGACAATGGCAACCATGCTTTGAGGAGTTGCCAAAGGAAAGACAGAAACCACAACCATCTACCGTGAAAACTCCGAAAGTTGACCTAGCTCCACTGCCTGAGGGACTTAAACATGCATTCCTCGGACCAGGTGATACTTTTCCTATTATTATTTCTTCCGTGCTTGATAGCTCACAAGAAGAAGAAATGATTAATATGTTACGTGAACACAAATCTGCATTAGGTTGGACTATAGCTGACAACAAATGTATTAGCCCCTTAATATGTTCCCATAGGATTCACTTAGAAGAAGGACCTAACCCCTGTAGAACCTTCACAGACGACTTAACCCTACTATGAAAGAGGTGGTGAAAAATGAAGTCTTAAAATTGTTAGATGCAAGCATCATTTGTCCCATCTCTGATAGCAAGTGGGTTAGTCCAACTCAAGTAGTTCCCAAGAAATTTGGAATAACAATGGTGACTAATGATGAGGGGGTGTTTGTTCCTACTAAGGTAGTGCAGGGTGGCGCATGTGCATTGATTATAGGAAACTAAATTCTGCCACCTGCAATGATCACTCCCCACTTCCATTCATAGACCAAATCTTAAAGCGATTAGCTGGTCATTCTTTCTATTGCTTTCTAGATGGGTATTCAGGATATTATCAGATTGAGATTCAATTAGAGGATCGGGATAAGACTACTTTCACATGTCCTTTTGGTACTTATGCTTTTCGGAATATGCCATTTGGTTTGTGTAATGCACCGGCTACTTTTCAGAGATGCATGATGAGTATTTTTAGTGACATGGTTGAAAAATATATGGAAGTATTCATGGATGATTTGACTGTTTTTGGTGATTCCTTTTATTCATGTTTACTTCACTTGAAGGTTGTTTTAAGTAGATGTGAAGAGAAGGGTCTGGTGCTTAATTGAGAAAAATGTCATTTCATGGTTTCTTATGGAATAGTTCTGGGACACATAGTTTCTGATAAATGAATCGAGGTTGATAAAGCAAAAATTGAAGTGATTTCTAAATTACCTACACCTAAAAGTGTCAAGGATGTGAGATCATTTCTAGGGCACACAGGTTTTTATAGGAGGTTCATACATAATTTTTCTACCATCTCTAGACCATTAAGTAAAGCATCTGGTCAAAGAACGTCGTGTTTCAATGGACACGAAGAGTGTGAGGACGCCTTTCGACAGTCATTGATAGGCTCACCTCTGCCCCCATCATGCAACCACCAGATTGGAATTTACCATTTGAGATAATGTGTGATGCAGCAACTATGTTGTGGGGGCAGTCTTGGGACATCAAAGGGAAGGGAAGTCAATTTGTTGTTTACTATGCTAGTCGAACACTTAATGATGCTCAAAAGAATATTCGACTACTGAAAGAGTTGCTAACTGTAGTTTTGCTTTAGATAAATTTCGTGCTTTTTTATTGGTAACCTATCACTGTTTTTACTGGTCATATGCGGCTCTTAAGTTCCTTCTTTCTAAAAATGATGTTACGGCAAGATTGATTAGGTGGATTTTACTTCTGGCAGGAATTTGACCTAACTATAAAGGATAAGAAGGGGGTCGAGAATGTTGTGGCGGATCACTTGTCTCGTTGGAGTTCAGTGACTCTGCCAATGGCCCACCCATCCGTGATGACTTCCCTGATGAACACCTATTCGCCGTCACTTCAAGTACCATGGTATGCACACATTGTTAATTACTTGGTTTTCGACGAAGTTCCATCATCATAGAGTGCTCAAGATAAGTGCAAATTTTTGGTCGAAGGTAAGAAATTTTTTATTGGGATGATCCTTATCTATATAAGTATTGCCCCAACCAAATCATGAGGCGTTTTATCCCTGAAGGTGAGATTGACAATGTCTTACATTTTTTGTCATAGTACAGCTTGTGGACGGCCATCTTTCTATGAAAATAACCACTGCAAAAATTTTACAGTCAGGATTATATTGGCCTACATTGTTTAAGGACAACTAACCATTATTGTCGTTCCTGTGATAGATGCTAGAAGTTTAGGTGCACTGTCCCGGAGACACATGATGTCCCTTAACCCCATCCTAGTCATTGAGATATTTTATTGTTGGGGGATTGATTTTATGGGACCTTTTCACCTTCTTTTGGATATTTGTGTATTGTTCTTCTAGTGGACCTATGTGTCCAAATGGGTTGAGGTTGTGGCGTGCCAGAACATGACAAAACATTGGTTTGGTCAAGTTTATCAAAGAACACATTTTATCCCGTCTTCGGTACGCACACGTGCCCATTATTAGTGATCAGGGGACTTCCTTTCCCTGTAGATCGTCCTTTTGAGGCTTGATTGCGCAGGGTATGGAGTTCATCACAAGTCGCCAATGCCTATCATCCGCGAGCAAATGGCCAAGCTGAGGCTGGCAACCGAGAAGTGAAACAAATTTTGGAGAAGATGGTGATCCGGACAGGAAGGATTGGTCCTTGCGCCTTCCTGATGCACTTTTGGGCTTATCATGCCACTTATAAGACAAATTCTCAAGATGTCTCCGTATCGGCTTATATATGGAAAAGCATGTCATTACCTGCTGAATTAGACATCGTGCTTATTGGGCCCGTAAAAAGCACTAACTTTGATATCAATGATGTTGGTATTTAGCTTGAAATTGAGGAGTTGCGAAATGATGCTATGACAATTCCTGAATATACAGGCAAAGATGAAAGCGGCTCATGATAAGCAAAATTTTGAGGAAACAATTTGAGCCTAATCCACGAGTCTATCTCTATGACTCCGACTTCATCTTCATCCTGGCAAGCTAAGATCGAGATGGACGGGCCCCATTCATGGTAAAACAAGTCTTTCCCAATGGTTTCCATAGAAATTGAAAGATCCAAAAGATGGAGAGTATTTAGAGTAATGGGCCAACGTTTGAAGCACTATGTGGAGCGCGGTTGAGGTGCCAGAAGGAGATCTCTCTGGTTGCCCCGCCTGTCTACTTGATTTGATGTTCTCCTACCCTATCTTTAGTTTAGGTTTTTTTTCATTTTTTTAGTTTAGTTTAGGTTTTTGCTTTTATGTTTTTCTTTTAGTGTTTCAGGTTATTTTAGTGTTGCTACTGAAGTCACTCGGTAGACCCTCCATCCCATGTGTTACTTTCCCCCGTCGGTATGATTTCTTATATTGGTGACTATGAGGACAATTGTCTATTGAAATTGGTAAAGTTTCACCATTGTAATATCACTCTAACCCTCCTATTTTCTTTTGCATTCATTTGTCATGATTATATTTTATACATTGAGGACATGTTATTAGATTTTTTGTCCAATTTTCAAGAATCTTTGAGCTTAAATGTATTTTACAATTAAATCGAGTCCATTTTTTGTGTTTCTAACTCAATCTCCATTGAATACTTAGATGACTACGGTAATTGTGTAAAATCTTTATGAAAATGCATTCGAAATCTGAACTCTTGTGAATAAAAAAAAAAGGTATGAGTCTTTTTAATTTTAGAGAAATATTTTTGTTGCCTTAATTTAAGAAAAGCATATAGTAACACGTGTCACATAGTATATTAGTAGAAACATGATATTTGATATTATCCTTAGTTAGATGTATTCGTGAGACTTTCAACTCGACTATTCATGCACTATAAGCCAAGTCAATATGATTTGAAGTTGATTAGTGAGATATTGAATTAGAAAACCTTAGAATAATAGTGGATGACTTAACCCTTGTGAGTTTTGAGTCATTATTTATTTCTTGAGGGTTATTAATTACACTCTGATTTTTCTTGAGTCCGCATTATTTCATTGACGATCTCATTATTCTTGATTTTCTTATTGATTTCTGTAAGAATGCACATAAAAATTGAATTTTTTACACTAGAACTTCTTCCTTTATTTAGTTGAGATGTCATAGTACTAACTAGAACTTATGAAGTGATATAGGCATTTCTTTCTTTTATCCTTACCTAATTTTCTGAGAATGTATACGGTGAGATATATTTATGGAATTGGCAAATAGAAATAGTTGAAAATAGATATTTCATGCACCCTCAAAGTAAAAGTGTTGAAAAAAAAATGTTGAAAAAAAAATGAAGAAAAAGTTAATGGTGTACAACATTGATTTGTTCTTCAATGCCCTATGTGTTTATTCAAGGGTGTAGCCATTCTCAGAAAGTTTTTGTATCCTTTTTGTCCATTATTGTTTGTCATAATCCAAGCCCCATTACAACCTAGTAAAGACCTAATTGATCTTAAGTGAAAGTTGGTTTATAGATGCGGAGATTGAATAGGCAAGAACTATGGTGTTTGATTCAACATTATCAAAAGTATCAATATTCCTTTCATGATATCATATTCATTTCACTCTTTGAAAATTTTGTTTTCATGATAATTATATGTGAGACGTTTGCATTTCCATATTTATATTCCTTTCCTCAACATATAAACTGAGTACCCAATCTCTTGAGTGTTTTATTTCTGAGTGACATGAGATTAATGTAGTCGAAGCGTACTTTCTAAAGGTTATCTCGTCACATTTTTACTATGAGATGAAGAGTTGTGTTGATAAGATTTCTCACAGACACACTTCGAGGTGAGAATGATTATGAAACTTATTTAACCTTTAGATATTATTAAATTATTGTACTCTATTGATATAGCTATTGTGACATTTTTAGTTTGTTGATTTTCTTGAATTAAAAGCAATTAGAAAATTACTCTAAGGAAAATAAAGGGGGAATGCCCATGTGTTTTTGCATTATGTTTTAAAAAAAAATAGATTTTGTTTTATTGAGTCAGTAATGTTTTGGGGCAACATTTCTGGAAACCCTCACGAAGACTATAACTCGTCCTCTAGAAGTAATCTAGATGTTTAAAGCCTTGTTGCACGATAAGGTAAGTGCAACCTGATTCCTATGAAAGTGAGTTAGGATTCTATTCTTAATTTTGTTTTGTTCGAGGACTAGCAAAATGTAGGTTTGGGAGGTATTTGATATTCACATAATTATTACATAATATACCTCATAACTTATGTTTGTTAGTGTTTCGAATAATGTATTTTAGTGTAATTATATATTTTTGTATTTTTGTAGGATTTGGAGTTTAAAATGACAAAAGTGCATTAGCGTGGCGAATTTGGAAATTCATAGGCAAATTGACGAAATGGAGTAGGAAACACTCAAGCCAAAGAAAAATAATGAAATTAGTTTTGAATTGGTGGAACAAAGAAGTTATATGGATGAACAATAGCCAAACCCATTATTGATATAGAATTTAAAACAAAGCAATCCACCAACAGGGAGGATCCCTTTTGTTTACAATTAGGTATTGGGTTTCAATTGGGCCCAATAAGGAGTTTTAGTTTAACAAAAGGAATTTCAATTGGACCCAATAAGGGTTTCCAATTGGGTCCAATAAGGGTTTCCTTTGGAACACAAATACAAGAAGAGAGTTTTTTTTTTTTGGCAAAAAGAAATAAAGGCAGCAGCAGCGAAGACGTCGTCCAGCAGGGTGCGCATCGCTGATCCCCATGCCGATGAAGTTCCATGTCGTTGTTGCTGTCTTCACCTTCGCCATGTGTCACTAAACTCCACGTAAGGTGGAGAGACGAACTTCTAAATGTAACGCACTTAATTAGTATTTGATTCGTTTTATGCTTTCACGATGAAAAATGTTGTTTATGATTTTCATTTTTATTTAATATAGGAATTTATGTTATTTTAGTGACAAATATTTCATCAATTTCTTCATAGATTATTATTCCAATGGTTGTCTTTTTCTTCTCCATATAAGCTTAGTCACGCTTTTCTTATGTGTGGAATTTTTAAGGATCAATTGATTCCGGTAGGTTAGTTATATGCGATCATCTTTTATTACATTATTGTCTCTGGATATATCGTAAATTTAGGATATCATATATGACCAACCTTTGTGCTTTCTAGAATTAGTGAAATCTAAAACCCATTTACATTAGAATATAATGATGCATTAAAAACTATTTTTACGATTATGTTGTTTGGGATGTGAAACACGTAATTGAGTTATCATAGCGAATCAATACTAGTTGGCGCGTGAAATCTAGGAAGGATTCTTGGAACCTTGTGACTTTTCTAAACTTGATTTTTATTAAACTAAATTCAATTTCACATTTTAAAATTGCTGAAAATTCTTACATTTAGTTTCGCGTAGTTTTTTTCTTCCTTGACCTTGTTTTGTAAATCATTTTTCCTCATGGGATCGACACCCCCAAATCTTTACTGCAATTGATCGCGTGTTACTGTTTCGGCGTAATCAGTCATCTTTACAGTAATTTTCGTAGTTATTTTCATAGTTTAACTTAGAAAATTCAGTCCCCCAATATTTACTTAATTAGGTTGTTAGTTGTCTTTTATTATTCTTAGTGCTACTTGGCAAGCCTTCTAATCCCCGGTCCCGAACAATTCTACTTATTCTATACTACAATTACAAAACATGGTATTAAGTTCTGTGCTACTAAAATAGCGCATCACGGGGTAGTGTAGCCGGCTATGGCGGGGCGTGGCGTGATGGTGGTTGGATGAGCGGGGTGGTGCCTCCGGTGGTGGAAAAGAAGATAAGTGAAGAAATAAGATATGAAAATTAAAAGAAGAACAACAACAACAAAGGAAGAGATGAAAGGTGGTGGCGGAGTAGTGTGGCCGACGGTTGCGAGGCGTGGTGTGGTGGCTGGGCGGGCGGGGTGGTGTTGCTCCGTCGTTGTTGTGAAGAAACAAGAGTGAAGAAGAAGATGAACAATAGTGAGAGACAAACTTATATTGGTATTGTGCTTCAGCACATTAAAAAGAGGGATGTTGGTGTTCTTCAACAAAATTGATGGTGTCATAAAGCAAGAGCCAGTAAAAAATATTGGGCTTCTTATGGGTGAGAGAATAAATAAAATTGGTGAAAGATGATTTGGGCTTGGGTTGGAAGGCTTAAATGGATTTGGGCTGATTAATAGCTTTGAATAATGAGTTTTAGTCATTTGTTGATCTACATTTTTTTCCTTGGTTTCCATCGAGATCTGTGGACCATTTGCATTCATTTTCTTCGCCTGTGGTGCCATTTTAAATTACACAAAAGTCTAACTTTATGCATCATTTTCATCTTCGAGGCCAAGTTTGCCAGAGTGAAAATTAATAGAAAATTAGACTAAAACAATAAATTAAATGACTAACAAATATGAAATAAAGATAATAAATTTAATAATTGTGTACCTATCAGAGATAACTAGGGTTTCAGAGAGTAGAAAATAGAGAGAAAGTGAAAATGGATGTAGTTTTCCCTATATTTTCCATATCTAGAATGCGATCGACTGTGGTATGTAGCCAAATCTCATCTCACTATCCACATGTGTGGATGAGTTGATGGATGGTTCAAATCAACAAACCAATCACATCGTGTGTGTGAGATACACTTGAAGGGCACTTTCGTCATGAAAAGATAACATGTGAGCCTTTTGACAGTCAACTTGTAAGGACCGCTAGTCCTGGAGGAAGACTAAAATACCGATATGTGATGCAGATAATCTCATATTAGCTGATGCATAAAAAATCCATCTCTTGTAAGTATGACCTGCAAAACAAATGTTAGATTGCCAACGACCATCTTTTTGGTGGCCGAAGGCACTCTGATGCTTAAGTTAGTAACTCGGTTGGAGATGGAGATAAATCTGGACAGAACTCAGTTAAGTTGCATACATTTGTTGAATGTTTCATTTACCTTATATAATAGTCGTTGTTAATCCCTGTGAAACTTAAGCATATGAGGCGCAACGAGAGGAGATGTTTTTGTGACGATCTCATTTATGAAGATGCGTTCTCGAGGCGTAACTCCCTCCACGTCTCTTTTTCTCTTTAATGTTCCTCCTCTTTAAGGAAAAAACTTTATCGGGCCTGGATTTGGGCCTTTAACTATGATTTATTTTGACGAGACCTGTTTAGGCTATTTTATGACTGGATTCCCTCTTTTTGGGCTTTATGAATTGGTCAGATTTTGTGATATTTGACCCTCGTGATGGATGATTCCTGCCACATGTACGACTGCAATATCAGTCTTATTTGATGTATCATCAACTACTCCCCCTTTAGTTAGTGGGTATACTGTCGTGGCCACTAACTTGACGACGGTTGGACTTTCGATTTCATCATTGCCTCGCATTTAATGCTGTTAGCAACTTTTGGTGGGTTGGTATCCTGATCTCTTGTTTGTCCGTTCATTTTTTGCGCGTATTTTGGGATTTCGTGCAGTCATCATATCTCACTCGTCGTCCTATAAGCAATCACTTTGTTGCTCGACTCTATAAAATGATTTGTTTCTCTCTTTATGTATCTTTGAAATAAGGCTTATTCTTCTTTCTTCTTCTTCGTTTTCCCCTACTCCTCCATTCCTTTATGATGTATGTCGGCGATATACTAGATGGTAAATGCTTGTTGCTTATGAAGCTTACTTCACGCCTAAGAAGGCTTCTTAGGCGATGTTGGACAATGTTCGTTTCGATTATGATTTTCCATCTGACCTTGAAATCGTTCAGCCTAGGCAGAATGATAGTCCTTGTCATCCAAGATATGGTTATATTGTACTCTGTCCGTGCATGTTCCTGTCCGACCTTCGATTCCCAGTTCCAAAGTTATTTTGGGAATATCTTGATTTTTTTGGCATTCCTCCTGCTCAATAGGTCCTAATGGTTGGAGGGTTATGGTTTATACTTATGCGAGATCCATTCTCTCTGGCATTTCTTTGACTGTAAGGGTTCTACATTCAATGGTTGGTCTGTTGGTAACCAAGGACATTTGCTTCCTCCGTTCTCCTGTTTGTTTTGAGAAGCTCAATGATGACATCAGAGACTGGTCGAGATTCTGGTTTTATGCTTTTGTCAGCTCTGGCTACTTCAAATTGCGAGGTCATCAGATTGTGTGGTCAAGTCTCTTACAAACAGAAGGATCTGTAATTAACTGTGGAAGAGCGGATGATCAGTGGTCGTTTCTTGAGGCTTCATGGGGTTCCCGTGGAGGCATTTCTCTTTGGGGACATCGTATAGCGTAGTGGCTTGTACACTATGAAAAAGGCGGAGTGGGCTTTGCTTATTGAATCTCGAGCCAATGAGATTGTTGTCTGCGCTGATTTTATTAGAGTTAGTGATGCTAGCATAGATGGGGAAGTGAGCTCGGGCAGGGATGTTACGAATCTCAATGCTCCTGTTAGCATTGGTGTTGCTAGCTTGGCTTCAGAGAAGAGGAAACTTCCAAGGCATGCTAGCCCGTCGAAACAATTGTTGATAAGTCCTGGTTGTGTTTTCAAAAAAGAAATGACTTTCTGGTTCTACTTGTGGTACTACTCGGATTACTTCTCGTCTGAGTTCTTCTGATAATAAGGTTGTGAAAAAGGGTCGCTTATCCCTTAAGAAGGTCAATGAGATGAACTTGGTGCTGGAAAAGAACAAGAAGGAAACCACTCGTTCATTGTACGATAATGAAAGAGCCTCATTTCTGCCTATGGTGTGCCCAACGTTGCTGAATGGTCTAACGATGACCCTCGAGTTATCGATGACAAGATGCTCCAGCTGGTGATGGAGCAGGCTAAGGAGGTCGTTGACCGTGGTAAGAGTTTATAGGTTCTTCCTCTTCGATCTCCTTCCATTCATCGTCAATGACTGGTGGGGTTTTTAGTTTATTCTCCCGCTCGTTTGGATTCTTCGACTCCCGCTGCTACTACCACTTGTTCTACTTCTGATATGACCACTTCGCAACGAGAAGGCAAAAGTTGTTTTTCTGCTATCACTGTTGTTCCGCTTGCTCTAATCGGCAATTGAGGGTGGTTCCTCTATGCTTCCAGATCCTCGTGTCCTTATTTGGAAGGAGCCCAACCTGTAAGACATAGGTATCAAGTTGGATGAAAAATTTTGTTGATTTACTCAGCTTGACGAGCAGGATGGTGCATGTAGGTTGATCAATGAATGTCAAGGTGGGTGATGGAACGACTTTCGATGCGTGTGTTGGATCCTAACACTCGTCTCGATTATGGTCTTAAGTAGATAATGGACGGCATGAATCACCTTACTTATGTTGGGGTGATGGGGTCGTAGTACATGGTTAGTCGTGGCCAGGTGGCTACTCTTGAGAGGAAGTTGACGGCGCTGTTGTTGGTGTTTTCTCACGTCTTTTGTTAGTTTGATGAAGTGAAAGTGCAGTGCACAGATCTTCGCTTAGTCGTTTATTTCGTTTTGTGGTCGGGTGTGTTGGTTGCTCCAGTAGGTTTGGTTTGTATACCAATGTGTTCCCATTTCTAAGTATTGGTTGGATAGGACAGCTTTGTAGTGAATTGGCACGTACCTTTTTATTTTTAGGTCCATTGTGGTTGTCGAAGTAAGTCGTCTTGAATATCTCCAATTTTTACTTTTTGGTCAGATACTTCGATTGGCCAAAAGGCCTCTACAACTACATCTTGATTTCTATGTTCGGACTTTCTGATCTGATATATAGGGCGGAATAAGTTGACTTGCTCGTCCCAACTTCGTTAGTTTGGCATATTAATCGACCCGAAGTTTACCCGAGTAAGTTGACTCATTCAATTTTTACTTCATTGGTCTGATGTGTTTGTCGACCTGAAGTATATTCGAGTAAGTTGACTCGTTCGTCTCAACTTTTACTTCGTTGGTCTGACATGTTGGTCGACCCGGAGTTTATTTGAGTAAGTTGACTTAATCGTTCCCAACTTTTACTTCGTTGATCTGACGCATTGGTCGATACGGAGTTTATTTGAGTAAATTGACTTGTTCGTCCCAACTTTATTTCGTTGATCTGGCACGTTGGTCGACCTGAAGTTTATTTGAGTAAGTTGACTTGTTCGCCCCAACTTTTTCTTCGTGATTGATCGGACTAGAAGTTTTGCGTCTGACTTATGCATCCTTACCCTTTGTTTGTGGCTTGATATGCAATTGATTCTCATTGTTTGGCTTTAATGCCTCAATTTTGGGCGTAAGATGGAAAGTTTTGAACTCAAAGTTTTATTGATAACCCCATTTCGGGCGCTTAACAACCTATAGTAGTAGTAGTCATTCCTTTCTCATAAAGTTACGCTATGTTGTAGGATCTGTATTGCATCTTTTTGACTGCTGCTCAATTTGTTATGCCTTGAGTGGTCTTAACTTGTTCGCTGTAACTTCTTCTTTCATGATTCTCTGTAGTTTTGATGTTTGTATATTGTTGTTGTGAGGTAGCTAATAAACTCAGAATGCTTCTTGATCGAATCACTGGGTGTGTGCCTTTGATAGGTTGGCTCAGTCGAGCAGAATAAATGTAGCTCCGAATTGTCCAATCATGCTCACATCAATGCCAGCTGCCAAGGCTTCATTCGTCAATTCATAAAATTTGTTTGCTACAATTTCGTTGTTAGTAATGTAGGAAGCGTTGGTGGCCTTGTCATGGATAATGTGGGTCACACTTGTACTTGTCAGTAAGTTTTTCGGACTATGTTATTTGGTTTATATGGTCTCGTTTGATGGCATTGGCGCTCCTACTTCGATATAGATCAGCTCGAGTGGGCGATGTTATTGGTCTTTTCTTCGGTTGGTTTGATTGTTTGCTTCTTTCAGCTGTGCAGTGTAGGGCGTGTATCAGTTCTCTGGGTTGTTCTTTTGATCTCGCAGTGGTATCTGCCTTCTCTTTCCTCTTGGTCTGTTTATCAGGTAGCCCGATGAATTCATCGAGTCGTCCTCTTTGAACCCAGTGCTCGATTTCATCTTTCAGGTTATAGCAGTCTTCGGTGTCGTGCTCGTGATCCTTGTTGAAAGAGCAATATTTCTTCTTGTCTCGCCCTTCTAGGCCTTGATATTCACATAATTATCACAGAATATATCCCTTAATTTGTACATGTTAGTGTTTCGATTATTATATTTTATAGTAATTATTTCGTTTTAATATCTTTGCAGAAATTTGAGCTTAACGATAAATCCATATTAAGCAGTCACAAACGACAATTAGGCAATTTCAATGGTGGTATCAAACAAAACACAAACCTAAAACCCAACACCTAGCTCACAACCTAAAATCCACAAACCTACACCCAACACCTAACTCTTAACCTAAAAATCCACAAACCTACACCCAACACCTAGCTCACAACCTAAAAACCCACAAACCTAAACCTTGACCTAAAACCAAACTCAATCCTACCCTCATTGATGAATCTACCCCTCATCTCATCCCTATTCATCTTGGCTATTTTCTATAAATAGAGGATAATGGGGGTGAGAAAATGAGGGGGGAAGAGAAGGGAAAAGATTAGAATTGAAGATCAAAACCTCTTCCTCCTCTCAAGGTGATTCTCATCACAAGCCACCACCTATCCATTTCTCACTCACTCCACTCACTCAGCACACAGTCACCTCACCATCACCCTTAGCACCACCTCCACCGCCAGACAACACAACCGTCACCACCGTGAAACAGGGGTGTGACAACCCTGTTTCACGTCAACTTTTCACTCCGTCACCGTCTCTGCTCCTCTCCCCTGTCCACACAACCGCCACCACCTCCGCACAAGTCCCACCACCACAACCTCCGCGCGAATCGCCGCGACAGAGCCACCAACCAGGCCGTGAAACAGAGTCGCACCGCGGCTCTGTTCTGCCCCGCCACAGCCCGTCTTCCTCCACTCTCTCTGTCCTCTATTCGTCCAGGCCTCAAACCTTCTCTCCACCACCGGAAAACCACCACAACCAGAGCCGCACCGCGGTGCACCACCGTCGTGACAGGAAGCAAAAACAGGGAGGTTTTCTTCCTGTTCTCTCTCTGTTTGCTGTTTTATTGGTGTTTCCTCACTGTTTATTGTCTTTTGCAGGCTCTTGAGATGATTTGAGGTCGAGGACGGTCGCGAGGAGCGAGAACGAGGCTGAGAACCGCGCTGTCGCGCTGGAGAAGACGAGCGGCTACTGTAGCGTCACTGTGGCGCTACTGTAGCAGAGGCGGGAATTGGTTATTTCGGTTATTCGGCTATTCACACCCCCGGTTTTGCTCTGTACCACCACAGAGCATTTTGGGACCATTTCCTCGGGATTTGTGCACAACCACCTGCTGATCTGCTGAGTGCCACCACCTCGAGCTTGTGATAAACTAAATGGGTTGTATAAGTTATTTTGATTTATTTTACTGAATTGTGTGCTTAATTGTTAATTACAAGTTATTTCTGAATTTTTGATAATTTGCTTTCACCTTGCATGTTCGAGAAATTAAACTTGATATGTTTGGTAGTTAGAATTACTCTTTATTAATATTTTCAAAGCATGTGCTAAAAATATTAAGCTTAAACTTTGATTAAGTGTGCCCTAAAAAGACATTTAATACTTTGTAAAAGCGTATTTGCTTGAAATAATTTGTTAATGTTTGATAGAAACATGGTATAAGATTAATTGGATTTTAACGATCACATATTCGGTGTAAGCAAGGGATTCTCATCCCTAACGCTTCTCGTTTTTAAATTCAGTAATTTAGATTTAAATAATTTTGCTAATTCATTGGTGAGTCCAAGCCTACAAAATCCATCTCATCTATCTTTTATTTTTCTTATTTTAATTTATTTTAGTTTAGATTTAAAAATGTTGTAACCCCATTTCCTATACATTAGTTTAATTAAATTCTAAAATTTCAATTGCATCCACCTTCCTCGTGGGATCGACCCGTACTTGCCGTTGTCTACCAGTTAGGCACCGTGCACTTGCGGTTATTACAAGTGGGTTAAATTAACCTGTTAATTTAGGTTAGTTAAATTCGCATCAGGCCTCCTCTCATCTTGAGTGGCTAGTTGACATCTTCCCATTTCGCCATGAATTTCAGTATATTCGCTCGGCTTGTCTTCAAGGTCGTGTATGGTTTGTATGTCTTTTTACCACGCTTGTTACCACCTCATGCCTAAGCTTTGCCGATTGTAGCTTTCCGGATTCTTGCTGGTTGAATTCGGGCCTCCCATTGGTCCGGTACCTTTTTGACTGAACGTTTTCCTCTCGGGGTCTTTCGTCTCTCATTCTTTCTTCCCTCCTTTCGCGCCTCTTCGAGTGGGCTTCCCTATTGGATTTGTCCTTCTTCCTGGCAGCTATCATCTCCTCGAGAGTGATGTATTTTTAGCGGTTTTCAATAGAATTGCCATGCTTCTTGGGGTTATAGGTCCAGATGATAAAAAAATGTCATTTTTTTAGTCCGGCGGTGAAAGTAGTGATGGCCGTGTCGTCGCTGCATCCGTCGATCATTGTCAACTTATTAGTAAAACGAGTTACGTACTCCCTTATTGTCTCCTCAGGCTTCTATTTGATATGAAGCAAGTAGAGTGGCCCCTTCCTCATCCGTTGACTGCCGATGAACCTCGTGAGTCTAGAATGAGTTTCTTGACCTTGGTGGTAGGTTGTTGAACCAATTCATCGCTGTGGAAGTGAGACTGGTTGGGAACATTCTGCATAAGATGGATTATGTGCTCTCCTTCAACGTCATCATGTAGTGAAAATGTCGCAGTCGGCTCGTCGGATCGATGGTGCCATCATACGCTTCAAATTTTTGTAGGATGGACTTCTTTGGCATAAAAGTCACCATGAGTGCATTGGAAAATGGTGATTTGGCTAGTTCGTACAATACATTAGGATCCGTGACTCCGATCCTAAATAGGATTTCAACAGGGGTCCCATCACTTTGGGGATCTTATTTTGAAGTGGTTCACAGCTTTCAAGATTCACCTGTTGAGGTTCTTCTGAAACTTTGTTGGCAAAGTTTTGTTGGGGCGGCGCTTGGACGGGGTTGGCGGACTGAGCACGCTATTGGGTGAATTTTTCCCATTTTGATCATACGGTTCATCTGGGTCATGAGTAGGTCTACACGAGGTTCCACGTAGCGTCGCCAGATGTCTGTGATGTTTGGGCTATTGCGTGTTGTAGCTTTCCATTGTCCGCCATGATCAGTCCGACGTTTATCGCTGGGTTTGAAGTGTGCATTACCTGCAACGCAGCTTCACGCTTTGATTGTTGTTGGGTTGAGGGTTTGTAGTGTGTTCCATCTGTTTTGAGGGTTTCTCAATCATCGATTAGAGTTGAGGAAATTGCTATTATAGATTCACTTCTTGAAAGGAAAACTCGTCGTTCCCTGTGGATGGAGCCAAATGGATGCGTCCAAAATCCATTATTCTGTAGCAGTCTCCTTCTTTACAAAGATACGTTATTGGAGACCTAACTCCCTGCACAACTTTTTTTCTTTGTAACGTTCATCTTCTTTAAGGGATAACTTTTATCGGGTCTGGGTTTGGCCCTTTAACTATGATTTATTTTGACGTGCCCTGTTTGGGCTTTTATGACTGAATTCACTCTTTTTGGGCTTTACGAATTGACTTGGTTTTGAAATACTTGATCCCCGTGATGGATGATTACTGACATGTGTACGGCTGCAATATCAGTCTTATTTGATGCATCATCATTAACTATTTACAATAGGGTGTATATTGCAATTGATCCATCTCTAAATTACACAAATATTTTGGGGCATGTCTAATTCTTACGTTGGTAAGGACCAAGGAATGTGATTTTTCAAAATATATCGAAATTTCACCGAATATTTTTAATTTTAAAGTTACTGAAATCTCTTTTGAAATCCGAAATATGTCAAAACTTTTCTGAGAAAAGAAATAAATATTTTAATCTCTATATATTTTAACATGTTATAATGTTATTTTAGTATCAAAAGTTATGTAATTGATTTTAAGTAATATTCAGTTTGTATGACACTACGAGTTGTGTAAGACTTTTTATTTATTATTTAAAAGCATAACTTATATTATTAAATTTAAAATCACAATCAAAATATTTAAGTATTTTTTACCCAATGCCAAATTAAAATAGGGTCAGAAATTAACTCAGAAAAACGAAATCACAATCTTGGGTAAGGACACATGTGGAATAAAAATGTAAGAGCACAGTGGTAAAGTATAGATTTCAATTTCAGGCCGGCCGCGGTGCGCAGGTTTAGCGTGTAATTGAAGAAAGAGGTGGGCGAAATGGCGCTTTTGTTTAGTTATCTATCACACTCTTAGAGTCGAGTCCATACCACACCATCAAATACAATAACAACATTGTTGTTTGTTTAAGCGACCAAACGAAATTCTCAGTGGTTCGAGGCGAGAGCCGGCGCGCACTTTAGATTTTGAGGGTTTTGCAACCAAAGATTGGACTTGTTGGAGAGAGAGCGGCAGCGAAAGGTGGTGAGTTGAGGTGAGGGTTTAACCCCATTTGCATTCGAAGCCGCAATCGAGCAATTCAACTACAAGTAGTAGTGACTTGAAGCAGATCCACCCATTCCTGTACTCCCTTATTTCGGGCAGAAGAAGAATTTTGCTTGCTTTACTCATCTTCTTCTTCTTCAATTGGGTGGTTCCAGCTCAGGCTGACACAAGGGAAAGCATGGGATTTTTGCCGAATTGAAATGCCTTGAACAAGACACTCCATTTTCTTTTTTCATTTTTATCTTTCAGGTTCGTTTTTGTTTTGGGCTTCTCATTTTTCTTCAATAATTATTTTTTTGTCTTTGGAGTATATTAGCTTAGCTTACTTAGGTGCCCTAATTGATTAAACGCACCCCCTCCCTAAAAAAACCTCTCAAGTAGTTTAATTGGTTTGTTTCGATTATTGTGCGAATTGGCGAACTTTTGTTTCTGACAAGTAAAATTTTGTTTGACGCATCAGAGTTGATTGAAATGGTTGCTTATTGTTAAAGAGGAAGATTGATTATAAAAAAAAACCATTGTCTTTTTGCCACAGAAGGAGATTGATCGAATTAGAATTCTTTTTAAAGCAAAAATGCAATTGTGTATGAAATCACAAGTGTAGAGAATTTTGATCAAACTCTAAGTTGGAAATGGGAAATCAGTTTGGAAACTGGAGTTGCAAATGGCTGGAGCATCAACATTTATTTGCATTTTCGATTTCCAAATATGTGTTTGATTGTTCGGTACTTAATTTTGTCCAAAAAAATAAATATTTTTTTTACTTCCCACACCAACTGAACGAAAAAAATGCCCCCACATGAAACGACAAAACTGAATATGAACAATCTTAAGATCCTTTTGTATTTCATGGAATGACAAAAAATGCCTCCACATGAATGAATATGAACATCTTAAGATGATAAAAATATGTCTCAAGACAATTTTATAGAAATCCAATGGTTCTGAATTTAAACAATAGTACCTTTTGCCTCTTTTACGATATGCACATGCCATTCACGTGGAGGCATGTTTATTTTATTTTATTTTAATCATTCCACCATATAGAAAAGGATTTAGTGCCCAAAGTAACAGGAGCCTAAAGTCAGAAATGCAAACTTAACTGGCGCTAAAGTAAAAGAAATCCTAAAATAAAAATTGCAACTTGAATGGGACATATTATTTTTTTTGAAACCAATCTATGCATTTGGAAAATCCTTTTGTTGAATTCTTGCAAATTTCTATTCAATTTCTAGATTTGCTGCTCTCAAAGCCCTTCGAATTTATCAACCTCCTAATTCAGTAAACGAGTGTAGTGTTTTTTTTTATCAGCCCCCCAATTTTAGTAAATGACCATTGATGCTCTAAATATTTTTTTCTTGAGGCTTACATATTGAGGCGAGGCAACACTTAGTCGCAACAATCAAAGTTTAACATCAAGTTTTTTTGTGTTTACCATGCTTCATCGCGGATTATTCAACTTTGTTGTGTTATATTTTGACATCTAAATTTTTTTTGTCACTAGATAATGTGTTAACTTACGTATTAAATCAATACTATAAATGTAAGTTACACTCAATTTAAATACTATATACATAAGTTAGACTCAATTCAAAGAGGTTGGAAGAGCCTCAAGTTACACCTTTTATATGCCTTTCGAGAATAGTTTATGCCGTAGTTATGAAACTTTAGAAAATATAAATAGGTGGCAATCATGATATAGTGAATCTTTCCTTCTTTTGCATTTTTATAGTCAATTTTTTTTGTCTAATATTTATACATTTCACTTGATAATAGTTCTCTCTTGAGGTAATGCCTCACTGTTGCAAAAGGTTTACGGTCACATGTTTAGGCTTATGCCTCACGCATAAGTCCATTAAAACGCCTCATATCACGTTTCCATGTTTTAAACCCTTGCTGAAAAGTGAACAAAAATATTCTTTACTAGCACACAACACACTTTATATTGCGGCATCAAAGTTGATGAAAGTGAGTGCTAGGTTAAAGGTTTATGAGAATGAAGTTGTATTTATTTATTTATCCTACATTGCTATCAGGTATTTCAAAACGAGAAAATTGATAAAATGGAGGCCAAGTTATCTTGTATATTGTCTTTGTCATTTGAACAACTAAGGGATCAAGGATAACAGTGGGAAGTGATTGAACAAGTAAGGGATCAAGGATAACAGTGGGAAGTGAGGGTAGAAATTTGGGGAGCTTAATTCAATGGGTCAATTAGTTGACTCTTACTTGACTATACCCTTCATCTTGCACTCTTTTGAATACTTGTGCAATGGGTTGCTTCGAAAATATGCATTAGTTCTTTCATATTTGTTTCCAGCATTTCATCTTAGTGCAAGTTTGTTGTTGGGATTGTTGGTGTTCATAAAAAAAATGATTCTCGATTAATTTGAGCATATTTCTTGATTTGAGGAAAAATCATGATGCTTTAGTTTAGTATTGTTTTCCTTTTGTATATTATCTCCAAAGATTGTCATTGATTTTTTTCTTTGTCCTCTCTTGAAGGAGCTTTGTAGATTTCCGTGTGTCTTCACCAACTCACATTATACTAGTAGAAGAAAAATGCAGACTTTAGGAAGCTCGACTGCCCAACCAGAGGCGATACTTGAATGGCTACAGAAGGAAATGGGTTACAGGCCACAAGGTCCATATTTGTCTTCCAACAAAACGAATTTGCCCTCAATTGATTCACTCCGCAAGATTTGTCGTGGAAACATGGTTCCTGTTTGGAATTTTTTGTTAGAGAGGGTCAAATCAGAAAAAACTGTCGAGAAAATTAGGAGAAATATACTTGTCCATGGAAGTAGCGACGATGGTTTAGTGGAAGCAGCAGCGAAAAAGAATATGATTGAGGAGGGGAGGAGTAAAGGAAGGAGGAAGGAGAAGGAGAAGGTTAAGTTAGGGTTTGATAAGGGAACAACCGAAAGTTCTTTAGAGAGTAGAGAAATTGCTTTGAGAGAAAGAGATTTGGCGGAAAAAGAGGTGGAGTGTTTGAGGAATGTTCTTCAGAGGCAGCGAAAGGAATTGCGGGCACGAATGCTTGAGGTTTCTAGGGAGGAAGCCGAGCGGAAACGGATGCTTGATGAGAGGTCTAATTACAGGTTTGGATTTTTTAACAGTATATTTTGATATAACATTACTGGGGAGAACTTAAAGTTTTTTATCTGTTAGTTAGTTTTTAGTTTTATGTTGTGCTTTACGTGTTTAGTGTGTCATGGTTTCTCCACATGAGATGGTTTTTCTTATATAGATTGGATTAGGATATGCTATTAGAAGAGGTAACAGACTTAAACTATAGAGTTCCAAGCTAAAAAGAATGAAAGAGTACTGGTAGAAAAATTGATATGCTATGATTGAGTGTTGTGTGGTAAAGAGAAGAAGATACAACAATCAATATGTTACAACCTTTTCTATCTTATTAACTAACAAAAATTACAATTCTTTCGAGAACAAACTCTCGAGGCTGCTTAACAAGCTATTTTCTTGGATGCCTCAACCTCCATACAAAGACATCATAAATAGGCTAAACAATTCCAAAACCAAATAAGGAAACCTACTCTTAATAGGAAATAGATTATCGCTACACTTTCCTTGCCCTACAAGTAGACTTTTTTTCTAGAATCCTGCGAGCTGGCACTCGACCCCCATGTTGGCAATCCACCTTGAAATCCAAGTTTCTAAAGGAAAATACTCCTGTATAAAAAAAATGTGTGGAAAATACTTTATTGTCCGAGGCTCCGCTTCACCAAAGATCTATGTTGTTGGATTTTTAAAAAATAAATAAATAAAAAAGCCATGCAAGGGCTTTGAAGTGCTGCAGTGTTGTGCCTTAGCCAAGCTGAAGAACGATCCTAACCAATAGGTATTTGTTTTTAGAAAGGTAACATAAATACTAGAAATAAAGAAGAGTTCCTAGAAAAACAATATCATAATGGCATCAAACGAATAGGGTCAAATTTTCTTAGCATGCTTTTGAAGAAAAATTTCATCTTTCGAAAAACAAGAAGCAATCACAACATTTTAATGGAGAAAAGAATGACATTCCCTCCCCCATGATTGCAGTCAAATACATTGTTTGGCAGTGGCAAATCACTTGGGGAATTATCAAAGATCTTGAATACCATGTTTGCATCTTTAACTTTTGCTACTTTTTATTGGGTTTGATGGATAATTTTCCTTTGTTGTAGTTTGTGTTGGGTTTTGCTGTTCTTGAGCTAGGTGATCCTCTCAGTCACTAGCTTTGTATTTCCCCCTTGTGTTTCAATATATTTTGTTCTGTGCTTTATCAATAACAAGAAAGAAAGAAAATGACATCTTCATGGGTGGTAGTAAATGCTCCGGTATTTTGGATAAGCTTGATTTTGTTGTTTTCTCTTAAGCTGTGATTTTGTGGATGCATTCTCTTTTCTTTATTGAGTTGCATTGCCTATTATGTTTTTGAGAAAATCCTTAGTTGTTTTACATAATTCAGTTTTTCTATTTATGTCGAAGAAATTCTCCATGGAGATTGTTTAGACCAAGTTTGGTTTGCCAAACATGTATTCTGTTGTTTTCTGCTATATTAAATTGGAATCTTGCTGTCCGATGTTTATCTAATCTAGTGGGAATGAAGTGAAATAATAACTGTTGTACTATTTGCAGACACAAGCAAGCTATGTTAGAAGCTTATGATCAGCAGTGTGATGAAGCTGCCAGAATTTTTGCCGAGTACCAGAAACGCCTACATAATTATGTTAATCAAGCAAGGGATGTCCAGAGGTCTAGTGGCAGCACAGTCACTGATGCAGTAGAGGACTTAGTTTCAAACAGTGACAAGGAGGCTGTTTATTCAACTGTTAAGGGAAACAAGTCTTCAGATGATGTGGTTCTCATAGAGACTACCCGGGAAAGAAATATACGTAAGGCCTGTGAAACACTAGCTACCCTCGTGAATGAGAAAGTACGCAGTTCATTCCCAGCTTATGAAGGAAGTGGCATTCATTTGAATCCTCAGTTAGAAACTGCCAAGTTAGGGATTGATTTTGATGGAGAAGTACCGGATGAGGTCAAGGCTGTTGTTGTAAATTCCCTAAAGAATCCTCCTCAGCTTCTTCAATCTATGACTATGTATGCATTGCGGCTGAAAACACTGATTGGTAGAGAAATAGAGAAAATTGATGTCAGCGCTGATGCAGAACTGTTAAGGTCATCTCTTTTCTTTTTCTGTTGATTCTTTACTCTGATTTAATTTGTTTATTCAGTTTATTGTCCAAGTTGAATAATATCATTGCTTAGGCTTTTCAACAATTTTATACTTTTTACAAATTGTCTGCCAGCTTATGGATAATTTTTTTCTGACAGTCTCACTCAACAAGTTTAGTTTTTACCTTTTGTAGTTTTGAATATGAATGTAGCTGTTGGATGTTTTTAAAGGATTAAAGGAATGAGGTTTTGAGTGAAGAAAATGTAAAAAGAAAAAGAATGTTTTAATAGACTGAAGGTAAAAGGATCCAAGGGAAGAAGATGAGTGATCAAGGAACAAAGAAATAAGATTTAAAGGATGAAGATGAGTGTGTTTTGTAAATAAAGGGACAATTAATTTTGATTGTAGGTGATCTTGTAAAAATCAGTTAACCCATATGTTGTAATCAAGGGAAGAAAATATTGAATTTTGGTATAAAAATATTGGGTTGGAATGGTTATATATATTTGATTAGGGAAAACACGAGCAACACATATTAAATCAATAAAGGAAAGGGCCACGTTGTGGGAGACAGCCAGAGAACCAGGCATTTACATCAAAATAAATTGATTTCAAGCAAACATAAAGTCCCAAAGTGTAACTTCCCTGCCACTTTAGCGATAGACTCCCGCTGCCAGATATTGAAGGACCAACAGATCAACCATTTTGCTTCATCTTTGTAGATCCTGGCATTCCTTCATTTCCACAAAATCTGCATGATCACATGTGGGATACAATCCCGAAGCCAAATCGATGTGACAGGCTCTACCTTCCAAAATATGACCCTTTAATTAATACTTCCTCCAACAATCTCTGCCACTTGGTATATAGCTAAAAATATTGCTCTCATTGGCACTTTGAATTGAGAAAAAGGTGATTGACCGTTTGCATATGACACGATTATTGTCGACTTGCATTCCCATATTCGTCAGATTGTCTTTGGTTAAAATTCCACCTTGCTAAGTGATCTATATAAAGAAACAAATTCTGATTGGCATGTTACTGATCCAAATCCTCTTGACTTCAAGGTCGCCATTACCATTAGTTGGACAGAAACTTAACTGAGAAATCATTTTTCTTTCTCTGCCAATACCAATGGTCTTCATCATCCTCTGGACCCCTAGATTGAAGAGTATTCGGCAAACCTGAGAGTTGATCCACCTCCCAATCTGATTTTCCCTTATTGAAAGGTAATCTTGTTGAAATAGAGATAATCGTTCCATATATTTAACAAATTGCTTATTTTACCACATTATCAGACTTTCGTACTTTGGAAAAAATCAACTTGAATTATTGAAGTCACATCATTGATGAATCCAAATTTATCAAGGTGGGGTTAAACATGCTCGACACAAATCTAATCTAGGCATCACTTCAACTACTAATTAGTTATGACCTGACCCTGAGTTGACACAAACAGCATAGCTTGCATCATTCAGTCATGTGGATGTAGATTGTGTTTGCTTCATAAGTTGATTGTCTCTCATGACTTCATACTGGAAATATACGTTCGCAATTCTTATTTGTTCGTACATTCATCCATTAGTTTTAGCAAAATTTGTATTATCTCTTGCAGCACATCTCTTGTTTTTGTGCTAGCGTCCAATATGAACACATTTGTTATCCAATAGAAATTGCCTGTAATTTGAATTTTTGCTTCTTGTGTAACTATGTACATTCTTAAGGATAATCTGCTAATCCTCATTTTCTCATCTTATGCTCTAGATACAAGTTTGAAAACAACAGAGTTACAGATGTTTCATCTACCGGCATGAGTCCAACTTTACATTATCAGTTGTATGATAATGGGAAACTAGGAATTGATGCCTCCATCAAAGGAACTCATAATCAGCTTCTGGAAAGACAGGTGTGTTCTTCTTTCTCCTTTTCTTATGGATTCATTGAAGGTTTAGGATAAACTAAGTCTTGAATTGAGAACTATTTAACTTGATGATACATCAAAATGGACCGAGCATCACGGCCGTTCATAAAGCCCCATCACGAGAATACAACACCCGATCCATTGGGCCAGTTCATAAAGCCCAAAAAGATTGAGGACAATTATAGATGCTCGAAATAGGCCCACTTCTAAGGAAGCGTAAGTGGGATTCGAATTCAGACCCAGACGAATCAAAGCCCAAATCCAAGCCTGTCACACGTTCTCTTATTAAAAAGAACGTTGCACCAAGAAAGAGCTGTGGAGGGACTTACGCCTTCATGAACACATTTCCATTAAGAAGGAGATTGTTACATAAACATCTCCTTCCGTTGCGTCTCACATGCTTAAGTCACACAAAGATAACTACGACCATTATAAAAGGTAAATGGAACTTTCAACAAAGGTATGCAACTTTAACTGAGTTTTGTCCAGGTTTATTTCATTCTTTCAAAAGAGTCACTGACTTAAACATCGGAGTGCCTTCGACCACCAAAAAGGTAGTATTTGGTAGTTTAACAGTGGTTTTGCTGGTCGAACTCACAGGAGTACGATTTTTGGACGCATCAGAAGGCGTCGTGCGTGGGGGAACGACGAGTTTCCTTTCTTCCTAAAAATAAGATGACAAAGCTCACACTACCTGACAGAAGATCAATGGAGTACTCCACGAATCTTCGGTTTGACAATGACAGATACGACATGCTACTAAATACTGATCCAAAGACAACCATTGAGACAATTATACCTACCGGAGAGAACTCCAGCAGGTAATAGTTCAGACGTCATGGGGAATCCCCTCGGATGTCTGAGTGGAGACGCTTATGGCTCAGATGGACAACGTGATCGAAATGATAGATATGATCATCTAAAACTTGCAGGGCAACAACTTTCAAGAAAAAATCATCCAGCTTAAGAAACGTCAAGCTAACAACAGCTCCAAATGCAACCAGGGAACGCCCAAATATGAAAACATCCTCGGCTTTGACAGCAAGTCGAAGCGAGATCATCGAGGTGATGGCGAGAAGAAAAGATGTCAAATGGCCGCCAAGGATGAGAGGAAATCTGGAGAAGCGAAACAAGGGCAGACATTGTTTATTCCATAATGACTACGACCACGATACTGAGGATTGTCGCAGCCTAAGAGACGAAATTGAACGCCATATTAGATAGGGGCGAGTCAAAGAGTTCGCCAAACTAAAAAATGAAACAGTCGTTTCTAAGGAGCAAGTGAAGGAAACAATCTACATCTTGCATGGCACAGGCGGAGAAAATGAGCAATCCAATCGATCCAGAAATCGCATAGTCAGGGACTTATGCACAAAGATAAGATTCCAGGAGCCACCTGCTCAGTGCGCAAAGACAATGCAAATGACTCAACCTTCTCAAACCAGGATGCTAATGGAGTTAATTTCTCACACAATGATGCTTTAGTGATTTTGGTCATGATAACAAAATGAGAATTTAAAAGAGTATTGATCGATACCGGCAGCTCAACAAACTTATTATACCTAACATCTTTCAGAATGATGCAGTTCACCACTGTGATGCTCTCACCAAGCGATTAGTCTATGGTAGGATTCAGTGGGGAATAATGTAATCCACTAGGAATGATCCGATTACCAGTCGAAGTGGGAAAACTAGGGAAGAAGCAAGTGCTAATGACATATTTTCTCGTCGTGGACGCTCCCGCTGCATACAACATGCTACTCG
The DNA here is from genome assembly GCA_003290165.1 of Berberis thunbergii. NCBI lineage: Eukaryota > Viridiplantae > Streptophyta > Magnoliopsida > Ranunculales > Berberidaceae > Berberis > Berberis thunbergii. The sequence goes on from QNQO01007182.1 coordinate 26,503, forward strand.
GGAGACCATGAATACACAAAATGGGCGCAAGATCCTCCACAATGCATTAATGTGTGAAGTACCACACTGATAATAGCGTTGGAAGAATAAAAGGGGACCAACCAACAGTCCAGGAGTGTCATTTTGCTGCTATAAAGACTCCTCACAAATAGCAATTACTGCAATGACTGGAAGTCATCGTAGCGATCCGATGAAACAAATTCGGATTCTCCAAACGACATGGCTCCAACTAGTCCGCGAGATCGACCCAACACCGGACAACCGGAAGAAGAAACGGTCGAGGTCTATTTAGACAATGAACTAAAATGGTAGTTTGAATTGACACAAAAATTCAACTTGAACTCACCACGAAGTTGATCCAACTGCTAAAAGATAACCAAGATGTTTTCGCGTAGACAATGAAAGATATGGTGGGAATAGATTCATCCATCATTTCCCACAAATTACAAGTGAATCCAGACAAGAAATCGGTTAGACAAAAAAGATCGGTGACCCCGAAGCTTAATCAGGCGATAAATGAAGAAGCACACCGACTGTTACAGTGCATGAATGATATGGGAAGCTCACTATCTGGATTAGCTGGCAAACACGGTGCTAGTAAAGAAGAACGAGAAATGGAGGGTGTCGGTGGATTACACCGACTTAAATAAAGCATGACCCAAAGACAACTTCCCACTCTCGCGAATAGACCAAATAGTGGACGCAACTGTCGGGCACGAGGTGTTGAGCTTCATGAATGTGTACTCCGAGTATAACCAAATACAAATGTACCCTCGACCAAGAAAAATATCTTTCATAACGAAAAAGGGGAACATACTGTTATCGAGTAATGCCGTTCGGATTGAAGAAAACAGGATCGACGTATCAACGACTAGTAAATAGAATGTTCAGAAATCAGATCCGCAAAACAATGGAGGTTTACATCGACGATATGCTTGTCAAAAGCTCAGCAGAATAGACTATATTGTGGACCTCAAACAGGCTTTCGCACAGCTTCGGAAATACAAGATGAAGCTAAACCCAGAAAAATGCACATTTGGAGTAGAATCAGGAAAGTTCCTCGGGTATATGGTCAACCAACAAGGAATTTAAGCCGATCCAAAGCATGTATAAGCAATTCTCAACATGCAGTCATCGACAAACATCAAAGGTGTTCAAAGTCTTAACAGGAGGATAGCAGCTCTAAACATATTCATTTCTAGGTCGTCGGACAAGTGTTTGCCTTTCTTCAAGATCTTGAAAGGGAACAAGACATTCGAATGGAATGACGAATGCGAAGATCCTTTCAAAACCTTAAGACATACATGGGAAGTACGAAGCTGTTAACAAAATCAAACACAGGAGAAACATTGTATTTGTACTTGTTTGTGTCTAATCACACAGTGAATTCAACACTAATACGATAAGAAAAAATGGGTACATAAACCAGTGTACTACATCAGCAAAACACTCGCAGATGCAAAAATCAAATATTCGGCCCTAGAAAAACTGATGCTCGCTCTGATCGTGTCATCAAGGAAATTGTGACCATACTTCCAGGCACACCCAATCACGGTCATGATCGAACAGTCGCTTCGATCAGTATTACACAAGCCGGACTTATCAGGAAGAATGGTAAAATGGGCAATAGAACTCGGACAGTTTGACATTACTTATCCGCCTAGAACTGCTATCAAAGTTCAAATATTAGCAGATTTCATTGTCGAGTTCACAGGAAGTAACAACCAATCCGAGGACAAGGAAAGCAAAGTAAAACAGTCTAAACCGATCCCTGAAGAATGGATCCTTCATTGTGACGAATCAGGAAATGGAGCTGAAACAGTCTTATACAACTCGGAAGGCATCGCATTGGAAAAAGTGATAAAATCCGGTTTTGAAGCCTCCAATAACGAATCCGAGTACGAAGCTGTAATAGCAAGGCTGCAATTAGCAAAACACCAAGTAATAAGAGACATTAACGTCTTTACGGACTCCAGGCTGGTGGTCAATCAACAAAGCGGCGAGTTTTAAGTGAAAGACACTCGAATGAAAGCCTACCACCAAAAAACCACAAAACTAATAGAAGGCTTTCGAAATGCCACCATCCGACAATGTGCGCAAGCAGAAAACAAAAGAGCAGACAAGCTAGCTAAAGGAGCCTCAACGACAAAGGATAATGTCAATCCACTTGTCATGATGCAAGGTAGTTCCATACTGGAAAATTAGCCAGAAGAAGCATGCGCCGTAAACCAAGGGGTTAATTGGATGACTCCAATCCTGGCGTACATTTTAAATGGAGAACTCCCAATAGACAAGATGGAAACCAGGAAATTACGGAATCGGGCATCCAAATCTATAATGAAAAATGACAAATTGTACAGGAGGTCTGCCACAAACCCGTTGTTGAGATGCCTTACATCAGGAAATGTCGAATATGTCCTAGAGGAAATACAACACGGCACATGTGGGAATCACCCAGGGGGAAGAACATTTGCTCATAAAGCTCTAACATTAGGGTATTACTGGGCAACGATGCAGGCGGATGCTTAGAAACTAGTTTGTAGATGCCACAAGTGCCAAAGATTCGCCCCATATACTCGCATGTCGGGACAAAATCTGACTCCAATGAGCAGCTCATGGCCGTTCGCACAATGGTGAATGGACATTGTAGACCCACTACCAACGCCCCGACAAAAAAAATTCTCTTCGTAGCAGTAAATTACTTCACCAAATGGGTTGAAGTAGAACCCCTTACAAAAATAGGGGAAGTGCAAGTCAAGACTTTTTTCTAAAGATTATTTACAGATTCAGAATCTCAAGAGTAATTGTTACAGACAGTTCAAAGGTAAAAGGGTCAGGGAGTTATGCAAGAGCATGAATATCCAGCAACACTTCTCTGTACTAGCTCACCATCAAGCAAGCGGGCAAGCCGAAGTCACTAACAGAACAATTTTGGAGGTAATAAAAATAAGACTCGAGGTAGCGAAAGGACTATGGATGTCTGAATTACCTGGTGTCCTTTGGGCATACAGAACAACAAAATGAACTCCAATAGGATCACCTTTCACACTTGCTTACGGGGCATAAGCGATGATACCCGTGGAGGTCGGGATACCAACATTTTGAATCGAAGAATTCTGCGTCGAGAACAACGTCGAAACATTAAGAGCTGAACTAGATCTCTTCGAAGAAAAACGAGAAGCAGCCTCAATTAAAACAACTTACTAACAACGCATGACAGGGTACTATAACAAGAAGGTACGGATCCAAAACTTCAACGTTGGAGCCTGGGTGTTACGAAAGGTTCAACTATACACCAAAGAGTCCGACGCTGGCAAGCTTAACCCAAACTGGGAAGGACCCTATCGAGTGACAAAAATCAACAGATCAGGAACATACTGGTTGGAAGACAAAGAGGGTGAAACGATACCTCGGTCTAGGGATGACAATGGGGTGGATTTGGGCAAATCCATGCCCACCTCGCTGGAGATCGCGGATCCTCGAATCCGCCCCGAATATTCGTTTATACTATTTTTCAAAAAATCATCTCCGATTCGTTCGGATTGGCGGATATCCGCCCTGCCCTGAATATTTGTTTAAAAAAACAAAAAAAAAACCTTCTTCAGTTCTTCTCAACAACAGAAGATTCATATTCAGTCAATGGCATGACAACTCAACGGTTGGCGCTTGGCGGATGGTACCACTTGGTCATGGGTTCGAACTCAGCTTGCGGCATATTTATCAATTTATGGTGTGTTGACCAGTTCTGGTCTTTAATGGGTTCTGGGTTCCTATAAAAACTATGTTCGCCTTCCAAAAAAAAGATTCATATTCAAATTCAATCGAAAATAAAAACATTTATGATGGCTTCTTCCATCGTTTTTCGGAGTCCCAGCTTTACTTGCCCCATCAGCCTTCCTCCACCACTTCTACTTCAATCTTTTCAATTGATCAGAAATTATCCCCAAAAAATGCATTGCACACCCACTCCCCTTGTAGCCAAGTTCAACCTTGTTTGAGATAATGGACCTTTGCAATGGAGAGGAAGGTCTTCAACAATTACTTAACAAGCCGCCAACCACCACCATTGAAGCTAAAAACACAACAACAGTTCCTCACAATAGCAGCAACAGTTTACACAAGCAAGCAAACAAGAACCAGTAAGACCATAACAACAAATCTTTTTGTTGTCCTTAGATCTATGATTTTGCCAACAAATCGACCAAATTTTGTTTCCTTCGGTGTAAAATTTAATTTCTCCAACGGATCAATCAAGGTGAGAAGAAAGAAATTTCAATCTCTTTTTTGATATTGATTGATGAATGAAGGAGTTGATCTAGTTCTTGTTTGGAGAATCATGAAGAAAGGAGGCGATTGGTTCAGAACAAAGAGAGGATGACGAAGAAGTTTCTTGATCTCAGTCGATGAAAATTGGGTCTTTATCGTCGGGTCGACCTGAAAGAGCTGCGAGGGTTGAAACCATAGTCTCGAAGTGCTTGCCTCCGACACTTGTGGTGGTGGTAGGAGTTGTATCTTTGGTGGTGAAGGCATCTTCATCATCTCCTGATGCTCCGTGTAGTTTTTGTTAGTCTCTTAGATGTTGAAAAGCCATCCTCTGATTTGGCGTAGAGGAGGAAGAGAAGATTGAGAGGCAGTGGCTGAGTGAGATTGAGATAGATGGGGGGTAGGGTTAAGATTTTTTGATTTTATAAGGAGTAAGGGTATTTCAGTAAATTCAATGCATAAACAGATATCCATATCCTCCCCGCTTCGAATATTTGATAGATGTTTGGATATTTGTATCCGCCCCGAAATCTGTTTAGACACATCCAAAACTGCTCCATTCGGGGCGGATATCCATGAAAATTCGTCCCACTGCCATCCCTACCTCGACCATGGAATTTCACTTGAAAAAATATTATCAATAAAATCTTTTGCTCTCAATTTTGAAACAAACAAATACGATCGGGATAAAAAGTCAGACTCGAGAGAACACTCAGCATGGCTAGAGTATCGAGCAAACAAATATGCTACACGAATGAGTCAGACATAAAAACTTCTAGCTCGATCAACCACAAAGTAATAAAGTATCAGGACACAAGAGTACTTTTACGTTAAATGTAATGTACGACATCGTAATTCGAATGAGAAACATGATTCCGTAAACCAAAGAATCTGTACGACTAGAATGTCGAGTATCGAAGCCACCAAAATCCGGACAACAGAAGTCAGAAATCTACCATGAATGTCATAAGTAAAAGCTAAACAAGCTACCAAAATCCGGACAACAGAAGTCAGAAATCTACCATGAAGTCACCAAAATCCAGACAACAGAAGTCAGAAATCTACCATGAATGTGACAAGTAAAAGCTAAACAAGCTAGACATGGGACACAAAAATGCGAAATAACAAATTTTCATTTATCTTCTAAAAAAGGAGATTACAGAAAGAAAAAAGAAAATGACAACTAAGAGCAATCACTATCATGAACATCTTCAGGAAGCATAGGGTCAGCAGGCTCCTTGACATTCGAATCACCCATCGAATCCGGAACAACTTCCTCGACATCATCGAACTCCTGCTCAGCAAGGCTGCTATAGGGAGACATGCAAATCTTGCATTTTCAGAAAATCTAGAAAATCATGGCGACCCTCGACCACTCTCTTAAAACTCGGGGCCTTCGCTACCTTCAACTTCTCCCTAACAGTCGACAGCTCGGCTTGAGTAGACGTCAACTCTTTGTCGATATCGGTAAGTTTAGCAGCGACCGCCGACTTGGTCTCAGCAAGCTCGAAATTTAGCTTAGTAATACAGGCGGTAACAACCTTCAGCTTGTCAGAACATTCATGGGCAAGCTCCCGAAGCACCAGCCACAACAGAAGAAACGACAAGCTTGTGATCTCGAGAACGAGTAGCAACTTGATCTTCTACTGACGAATCATAATCAAAATCATCCAAAGTCTTAGTACCTATCGGATTAGTCAACAGCCAAACACCCATCTGAAACATTTTATTTTTCGATGATGCGCGAATCATCAATCGATAGGTCGGCAGAATCCGACAAGCCATAAAAAGCAACAAGCTTTTTCTCATGATCATTCACAGGGCGGGAAACTTGTTTCTTACTTACCTCGAGGGGTGAAAAATCAGGTAGGCGCCTAGGTGGGTTCTGGGCGGATTTTTTTCCTGGTTATAAAAATTTATGTGAACAAGGAGTTGAGATTGGTTGTTCTCAGGTCGACAAAAGAGGATGCTGAGACTAATTTGAATAAAGCTTATTGTGTTATTATTTTATTTTTCTTTCCCCTTTTTTGAAAAGAAACAATTTAATTCTTTTTTATTCAGTATATGTCTGAATGTTATGATTACTTAATGAAATTCTCAAAGAATGTGCCGGTACCAATTTTAGTAATATAGATCTTATCAAACATGACTTAGGTCATTAATGCAATTTGAAAAAAAATAAGAGTAGGTTTGGATATTCATCCACAAATTCAACTTTGTATAAAGTACCCATCATGATCAAATTCAGTCAATTGAGTTTTAATAAATTTTGTTCATGATTATTAATTTTTCATGTTATAAATTTTGCATATGTATCTTGGCATTAAATTGGATGTAATTGATAAGGTATTATGCTTAACTTCTGTAAATTATTAAAGTTATAATACAAAACCTAAAACCGCCTAGGCTCCTAGGCGCTAGGCACCAACTCGTCACCCGCCCACTGCCTAGCGTTTTTTAGAACGCTGCTCACGAGCAGAAGAATCATCACCAAAACCACGACCCCCCTTTTGAAGAAAGGCAAAATGTGAGGGGTCCTGGCGGAGTCAAGAACAAAAGGAACAAACTTTTTCCTTTTCGAGACACAGCCAGAACTAACAGCCGATATCTTGGAGGGGCTAGGAGACCTAAGAACCTTACTTTTCTTAACAATGGGACCAGTGTTCCTAGGACCTTGAGCAGAAGCAAGGACTCTTACGTCGCCAATGCGTGCAATGGTAACCTCAGAAGCAATGCTGCCCTATCCGGTGAAAACAGACCACCACAGACGATGGTGTTCGAAAAAAGGAAATCATCTACCGATACTCGAGGAAGATCACAAAATAAACGACGGAAATCCTGCTCTTCCAAAGACATTGACAACTCAACCTTCTCGGAACGATCGCAAATCTAATCCCCGCAGAACCTAAAATGGTTAGAAGAAAGAGGCTTAAAACCAGGACCTCAACCAACCCATGTACTTCTATTGCAGGTCCTCGAAACAGGAAGGAGAATGCAAGCGACAAGTGTAACTAGGGTCCACACTAAACCCTAGCAGAGAATGCAAAACCCTAACATTCATAGGGATGCGAGCAACATCAGCCCTCGTCAAGGTCGAAGTCAATACCTTTCAACCATTAGGAACAAGTTGAGCCGGAACAGTTCCAACCAAATCCAAATACTCCCAGATGATAGGAGTCGGAAGCCTGAAATCAGCATGGAACATCTGTGCAGTTAAAATAATATTATAACACCGATATAACTCTTAACGGGGGGTGAGCCGTTACGTTATGAGATTATCACGTTTTTGTATCACGACTCCGATATAACGTAGTTTTATAGCTGTTATTGAGATGACGTTTTTTTTTCAATAACGCTGTTTTAACTTTTGGTTCTAATATATATAAAAAAAATCACCCATTTCATTCTCGATCGAAGGACCAGAGCTAGCCATCGCCGATTGATAGAGAACCTGACCTTGCCGGTTGACAGAGAACGAGAGAAGAAGGGAAGTAGACGAAGAGTTGGTCGTACTCTCTATTGCGATCTCAATCTCATACGAAGGGAAGATTTTTTTTTTATTAATGTTTTCATGTTTTTTAAGTTAATGTTATGAACATGATTTACTTTTTTGTCTCTATAATACATCAATACTTTGTAGAGGCATTAAAAATATATTTAACATAATATTCGTATATTTAACAAAATATTTCGTTATATCCCGTTATAATCTATAACACTCCTGGACCTTTATGGATCCGTTATCCATTTTAACTGCATATGAACATACTTGGATACAAAACAATGTATCCAGACCGAAGATGACAAGGACTGTCATCATCCCCGGGGAGGACAATCTCCAAATCATAAGGCAATGAGTAGTCGTGACGAATGTTGTCCAGAGTCACGCGTGTCACTCTCTTGGGCGTAGAGAAAGCTTCGCAAATGACAAGAGTATCACCACCCAAAACTCTGGAGTTAGACATAACTACGGGACAGATTCGAAAAGTCAAAAGGTTAACAACAAAAAAATGAGAAGATGCAGAAGAACATACACAAAGCCCCTCCTTTTTATAGGAATGGGCAACGAAGGGACCGCTCTTGGAGAACGTGCAGAGTGTGACAATCGCATGAAATCCTAGAAATCGCGCCAAAACGAACAGGCAGATGAACAACGGAAACAGCAGGGACATCTAACAAGGGCACTACCAAGCCGTAATGCTGTGATAAAAAAGCGAAACCGACATACAGTTAGTGGATACTTGAATATACCCACTAACTAAAGGGGGAGTAGCTGATGCTATATCAAAATGGACCAAGCATCACGGCCATACATGTGGCATAAAGCTCCATCACGAGAATACAATGCCCGATCCATTGGGCCAGCTCGTAAAGCACAAAAAGATTGAGGATATTTATATAGGCCTGAAATGGGCCAACCCTTAAGAAAGCGTAAGTGGGATCCGAATCGAGGCCCAAACGAATCAAAGCCCAAATCCAAGCCCGTCACACGTTCTCTCATTAAGAAGAAGAATGTTGCACTAAGAAAGAGTCGTGGAGGGATCTATTTCTCCATTAAGGAGGGGATTGTTACGGAAACATCTCTTTCCGTTGCGCCTCACATGCTTAAGTAACGTAGAGAGTTAACTACGACCATTATAAAAGGTAAAGGGAACTTTCGACAAATGTATGCAACTTTAACTGAATTTTGTCCAAATTTGCTTCTTTATTCCAACAAAGTTACTGACTTAAGCATCGGAGTGACTTCAGCACCAAAAATATGGTCTTTGGCAATGTAATAGTGGTTTTGCATGTTGAACTCACAGGAGTAGGATATTTGGACGCATCATAACTCATTTCTGTCCAACTTCCGGAAATTTTTTTTTTTTTTGTGTGTCCGGGGGGGGGGGGGTTTGCTTACCTTTTTCCATTTTGCATATTTTACTTCGTCTTTCTTAATTTCTTTGTTTTTGCCAATATACTCTTCTGATAGATTTTTTCTTGGAATTTGTTTGGCCCTCTCCATTTTCAGCTATAGCTTTCTGTCATTTTATTTGCTTAATTTACAGCTGACTCATTTTTGTTATCTTGAATGGAGAGACTAATATCACTGCAAGGATATTAGTTTTTACAGCATTTTGTTAAGTGGGTAATGTATTCTGATTTCTTCCTGCACAGAAAGCACATGTCCAACAGTTTGTGGCTACTGAAGATGCACTAAACAAAGCTGCAGAAGCTCGAAGCATGTCTCAAAAGCTTATAAAAAATCTTCATGGCAACAGCGATTCAATTTCTTCACAATCAGCTGTGTCTGGAGGTTCATCACAGAATATGGGAAGTCTTCGCCAGTTTGAGGTATATATTGGTGTTAATTGGTTAAGAATATCCTGTGAAACTGATCCAGCAACACGTGTATGCTCAATTTCCTGTTTACTTGACTTCGTTTGCATTTGGTGCACCTTGTACCCAACTTTTAACATGATATATCTTACACCCAATGAGGCAATATTAACCATTTTTTGTTCATGTGCATGTGGGTTTGTGCGTGTTTCCTTTTAACAATTTAGCAACCCATTAAGTGGGTATTTCTGTAAACTCATTATCACTAAATTTGAATGAGATCTGGTGTCTTAAGAGCAAAAATGTAGCTAGCTTTTTGCAGGATAACAAGATGAAGTTGATTTTTGCGTAGGCATGTGTTTTTTTTGGTTCTTGAAGAGAAATAGGCTTTCATTGACTAGTGCCAATCAATTTAAATAAAGGCTGTACTTGGTATCTCATAACTAATGCAAATGCATTTGTTTGTGGGTTAGGACTTCAAACCTTTAAATGATATCCGCCCCGCCCTGAATGGGATGGATTTGGGTTTGCCTAAACGGATTTCGGGGATCCAAATTGTACATGTCATGGATTCGGGGCAAATACAAATTTGGCTATATCCGCCCTTAGTGGCGGAGCCAGAATTTTCACCGGGGGGGGGGGGGGGGGGGCAAAGTAGAAAATCATATTTAATTCAATTATATATATATATATATATATATATATATTTTGTCGATTACACGTAAAGCAAAACTTATCATAAATTAAGTAAAACACATATAAACTTTATACAAATGACATGTACATAATTAACTTTTATCAAAATAAAACAAAAAACACATTCTCATATATCCCGAAATAAGAATGGTCTTTAGTGACAAATATATTGTTACCAACAAACTGTATAATTTCTCAAACATAAGAAATGAAAGTTTACAGTTGGCCTCTTCGCTTGCTCATCTTCTGAAAGTGTTGCATAATCACCTCATTATCAATGCTATTGAATTTATCCTTTTCAATGTATGTGATTAGGCAATCATTCATCCAATCATCTCCCATTCTATTTCGTAGATGGGTCTTCACTATATGCATAGCAGAGAATGCTCTCTCAACTGTAGCTGTGGCAACTGGGAGAAGGAATGCCAACTTTATTAGCAAATAAACTAATGGATATAAGATATTCTTTTTTGTTTCAGCCATTTTCTTGGCAAGTCCGCTAATTCCGTACAATATTGCAAAGTCATTGTTCGTGTGCACATCAATAATATAAGTCTCTAATTGATCATTGAGTACCACAATATCTATTTCGGAGAAATCAATCGGATAAAATCCAGCTAGACGAATCAACTTTTGTTTTTCGAAAGCTGCAAATGAGTTACTTGGGTTTAGACAAGCCATACATAGTAGCAATTCTGTGTTTACTTCATCAAAACGGTTGTTAAGCTCTTGAAGTTGCATATCTATGCAAGTATAGAACTCCACTTGATAGTGATGTAAATTCGTGAACCCTTCAGATCTTCGCCTTGACCTCCCTCGTGTAACAAATGGATCTTCCATGCGAGGAATTACGATATTGTGCTTAACACAAAATGAAGAAACTTCATTAAGAAGTGAATCCCATCCATCTTTTCTCATCGTTTGTAGACGTTTTTTTTTGATATTTTCACTAAGTTCATAGCATTCACTATGTCTTGGTCTTTGCGCTGCAATGCATTTGACAAAGAATTGGTAATTTGCAAGTAAATTCCTCATTAGATGTAAGTTTAGCACAAAACCAAAAGATTGTAACGAGTCCAATAAAGCATACACTTCACCCTTTTGTTCAAAGCTTGAGCCATCTCCAACCACAATTTCCAGCACATCAATCACAGATGAAAACATCAAAATCAAACTTATAAGTGTACCGTAATGTGAACCCCAACGCATATCCCCAGAACGCTTAATATTTGTCTCCTGATTCAAACCTTGCCCACTTAGAAGTTCACCACTCTTGAGTTTTTCAATAATTTTAGCAGCTTGTTTGCTGCGAAGAATATCGCGACTTTTGCAAGAGACTCCAACAACATTCACTGCATTGGTAACTAAATTGAAAAGCAGCGCAATTTGAGCATATTTTTTGCAACATGAATCAGTACCTACCAACTGCAACTGATGGGCAAAACAATAAACATAGAACGCATATTTGTTCTCTTTTAGAATAAGTGTTTTCAGTCCATTAAACTCACCTTGCATGTTACTAGCACCGTCATATTCTTGACCTCGCAACCTCGTAATACTCAATTGACGGTCGGTAAGCAATTTCATGAGCGCAACTTTAAGTGAAGTTGTTGTTTCTTCAACATGCCTAATGCCAATAAATCTTTCAATCACACATCATTTCTTGTCCACAAAGCATATGACAACAGCCATCTGCTCCTTGATTGATATATCGCGAGATTCATCAACCAAAATAGAAAAAAAGTTCTTCCCCAAGATTTTTAAGAATAACATTGATGGTCTCTTCAGCAATTGCATTTGTAATGTCTTTTTGAATCTTAGGAGCGGTCAAGTTATGATTTTCTCGAGCATTTTGGAAGACAACATTTTTAATATTTCAATTGTGTTAGCGGTAAACTGTAATAGCTCAAGAAAATTGTCTTGATTGTTTGAATCTTCTGATTCATCATGGCCACGAAACGCTAAGCCTTGGTCTAGAAGAAAATGGATGCAATCAATGGATGTATTTAGACGAATGCGATAGTCATTTCTTGTTTGATTTGAATGCCTAGTAAAACATGTTTGAATTTGTTAATCTTGCTTTAATAAATCTTGACTCTTCGTATAAGCTAGATTGTGAGTACTTCTGAGCCCTCCAATATGAAGTTGAAGTTTCTCACTCTTTTCCAATTACTAAAGCCTTCAACTACAAAAGCATCAGCACCACCTTGTGCCCCAATGTTTGGTCGAAAAAGATAACAACACAAACAAAATGCAACATCTTTTGCTATGCTATACTCCAACCAACTCTCATAGTTATCATACCAACATGGGTTAAGCCGTCGTAGCACGCTTCTTATTTTCTTTTGAGGAAAAATATGATTACGAGGCTGACACGGTCCCTTTAGCAAGTATACTCTTCGGACTTTATCTCAAACATTAAAGCTATAATCTGAAATTTGAGTTCTTAACCCGGGGTCTGTTGGAAGATCTAATAAGTTAGGTTCTATTCGACTCATTTTTGAGGTGGACTCCATTTGAGGATGATCATCATTCTCTTGGGTAGGAAGAACTTGAGGCGTTTGTTTTCTTTTAAGATACTTATCCATAGCTAAAACTAAAAGAAAAAAAATCACTATCAGTGTTAATCTTTATATACAAAATTTATTACTATGGACATGAAAGTAAATAATTAAAGATATATAATCATGAAAGAACACTTTAAAATCACCCAATATTGCATAACAACTTAACAATTGCAAAGGAAAATAAATAATGGTTAATTGATCAAGTAGAATACCTGAAATTCTCCACTTGATTTGAATAGAAATTACAAAAGTCGGAGCAAAATAGAGCTTCAATAGAAAATGCAAATCACAAATGTCCACTCTTCAGTCTTCACACTCCTCCCTTCAATATCCATTAAACATGTACAAGGAGACAACTATGAATGGCAAAATTTTGATAGATTACACATGCTCATGTTGGAGGATTAAGACAATTATTAATAAAGTTTTTTTTTTTGAAAGGCAAGCCGGTGTTTGATAGGATCCGTAACCTATCCCTCGAGGTGCCGCCTATAGGCCAACATCACCCCGAAAGAAAATATGCCGCCGGAGGGTCTCGAAGCAAGGACCTGGGGATAAATCCCACAAGGCCTTAACCACTCGACCATAACTCCTTTGACAATTATTAATAAAGTTATACATGGTTGGCATGTTTGAAGGTCATAAACATTACTTCATGGGTTGGAAATAAAGGGTGGAGATCTCCCTCCATTGTCCAAATCAAGGTGTCCATTTACATTACCATTTACAATGTTATTGGTTACATCTCACATGCATCCCTAATTCTCTATCGTACCAACAAAACAACAACACCATCTCTCCCCTTTTAAGATTGAAGTTTCCCTTTTTAAGATTGAATTTACTGTTAGTGCTTATAAAGGCAAGCTTAAGCAAATACTAAAAGTACAAAAGAAACAATGGAGATGGAAAAAACAATTCTCTTCCATTCCTACAATTATTAAAAGTACAAAAGAAACAAATATTAGCCTACAAGAAAAACAATTCTCTTCCATTCCAGTGCTAGAAACAAATATTAAAAGTACGAAGAAACAATTCTCTTCCATTCCTACAGGCTACAACTTGTAGCCTACAAACCACCAGGCCCACCATGTACTACTAGTGTACTGCCCAATTGCAATGCATCATACTAGCTCATTATATGTCATCATCTCACTAAGAAAAACACAAAAAAAGAAGTAAGCAAATGTATGTTGTAGACAAATAAAATAAACAACAAAACAATAGATTGCATGAGAAAGGACAAAGCAATTGATTTTAAGGATTAGAAAACCTTTGGAGAAGGAAATCAGGGAAGAAGATTGGCTAAACCCTAGAAGGTGAGTATTGTTGAAGAAAAGAAGGTGAGAAGACATGTGTAGACTTGTAGTGTAGTTAGTATAGGTCTCTTCAAGGATAAATATTTAATATCAAGAAAAGGGGGGCAAGAAATTAATAAGAAAATTGTTGTGGGAGGCAATTACTTAAGTGTACTTAAGAAAAGGGGGGCAATTACTTAATATCAAGAAAAGGGGAGGCAATTACTTAAGTGTACAAGTGGGATCCACTAAATTCAATATAAAACTATTAAATTTTTAAATTTTAGGGGGGGCAATTGCCCCCAAGTCTTGTATGTGGCTCCGCCACTGTCCGCCTCACAGATATTCATTTATAGAGGTTATTTTACTAAAATACCCTTTAAAACCCGAAATCTTAAAAAATATCTTCTCTCTACCTTGCTTGGCTTACGCATCTGACACCATCGCCACCTTCAACAGGTCCACACCTCCACCAGGACCAAACACCACCTCCACCTTTAACAGAGACGAAGGTCTCACTCCCTCTTCTTCTTCCTCCACCACTGCCAACACCAATCTACACATGAATTGCTCCCAAAACCACCATTTCCTCTTCAAACCAATCCCTAAATCGTAGCATAATTTCTTTCTTCTATGTTTCCTTCTCTTTTCAATTGTTGAAATTGATTGATAACATTTTGTTTCCACCCCCAAACATCTAGTACTGCAAATCGCCGATCCAAAACATATGGACATCAGCAACGCTCATCATCTTTGTGGGTCGAGTATGTTTGAGTTGCAAATCTTCTTCGTTGTTGTTATTGTTGTTGTTGGGACTACGGTGGCTGACAGTGCACCCTTGTTGTTTTTGCTGTGGCTACTAGTTCGTTTGGGTCACCACCACCATCAATCCTCAAATGCCTTTCCCTTCCAAATCACCCCATTGCAGATTTAGCTTGTGAAGCAAATTGACCTCATCCTCAGCAGTAAGTGGAAGAACTTGTTTCTCCTCCTCCAAAGCACATTTTGGAAAACTTCTTCAATCGCGATTTGGTGAGCCAAGGGAGGAGGGTTGGTGGGATCTGTTGGTGGTGGAGGTGGGATCTATTGGTAGTGGTGCTAGTGGTGGGATATGTTGATGTTGTTGATAAGTATCTCGAGGAGAAAATAGACGGTTAATCGGGGTGGGCGAATATCCTCATCCGTGACAAGCAGGGATAGGTTAAAAAAACGGTTAATCGACGCGGATTCGGGGATCCATGATCCTTGTCGGGGCAGGGACAAATTTACTCATCCACCCCAATCCGCTCCATTGCCATCTCTATTTGATGAGTGCCAATCAATTTAAATAAAGGCTCCAATTGGTATCTCGTAAACTAATGCAAATGCATTTGTTTGCGGTTTAACCCACAACTTTTGATGTTGGGTATTGTTTTGTATAATTCCGTTAATGCATCCATTTACTAATTTCTTTAATAAATTACCAAAAAAATCATAGAATTAGTTTGCAGGAGTGAACTTACCATTTCAACTTTCAGTTCCCACCACTATATCATTACAATTATCACTTCAATTCCACAACCACACCGCCATTAGTACCATACCATCACAATCACCATCACCGCCACTGTGACCAACACCCACCACAGAAACCACCACCAATATGTTATGAACCAATCAACTCTCTCAAAAGTCCGAGCTGTCCAGGAGGGAAAGGTCCATAACAAGGATCGTAACATTGTCCCACGTTTCCAAAGCCGACGTCCTCGTCGACCCACTATATCGACATTAGCCAAGTGAGTTTTCTCTCAGCTACCAATATTCAACAACTTAGCACTACGCCCATATATAATGCTAAATTATTTTAATCCAGCCTATAGGTCGCCCCTGCCGGGATTCAAACCTTGGATGTGGGGTTTGGCTTTGATACCAATTGTTATGAACCAACCAACTCTCCCAAAAGTCCGAGCTGTTCAGGAGGGGAAGATCCATAACAATGATCGTAACACAACATAATTATCGTCGCCTCCACTACCATAATCACCGACCACCATAACCATCATAGCATGATCGCCGCTCACCACCACACAACAAATAGTACCACAAGCACATCGCAATTGGTGCCACTAACACTACCATGACTTAACCACCACCACCACCACCATTACCATCACCCCTGCAACCACCACAGTCACCATTATCTTCACCTCCACCGCCACCATCATCACAACCACTAATAGCATAACAACCTTCACAACCACCACCATGTCACCACTACAATTATAGCACAACTACCTCCATCGCCACCATCACCCACAACCACCATCACCAACATTTACTACATCTAGATAAACCAAATAATCATTGAACCTTGCATTGATTTTATGTAGTTACTATCAAGCAACCATAACATAATGCTTGCAAATGCATTAGTTTGCAAAATACATTAGTTTACAGTTTACCAAGCGGAGCCAAAATGATGAAATTTTTTGTAAAATGTTGGAATTATGGATAAGGTTTTTGTCTCTTCTAGGATCAATTGGACAACGGTTCTATGGAACATCATCAATCTGGTCCAAGTCAATAAGAGGCTTATAGTCACCAGATCAGACAATATGGAATATGAATTCTTACGGTTCAATCCAAAATTAAATGTAAACAACGTCATTGAACTCTTAAATGGCGCTTGCTTTGATTTGGTACACGATTAAAGAATGCGTTGATGATAAAACATTTTCACTAATAAGATGCAGGGTGAGTGCCTACTAGAATGCGAAACAAACATCATTTTACATTAATAAAGGAAATATTCAGAATTGGCATCCAGCAACTGTATCAAATGATAAAGAATCCAAAAGATTGTTAAATCGTTAAATGTAGCCCCTATAAATTCCATTGTTCGACCTGATCCACAAAAAGCCAAATGTCCATGATGTATTCTCTATGTTCTTCGTGCTTTCTAAAGTTTAAATGAACTTCCATGACTAGTTTAAGCATCCCCTCCCAAGATCCAGTTTTTGAGCCTTGCTCACAGTAGATGTAGTGATATTATTGAAAATTCTGATATGGAAGTTTCTCTTTTAGTTTTGTTTGTCTAACTATGATAGCATGCCATCCTGTTACTGCTGCTAAAAAAAATGCTCTTTTCAAGAATTAGTTGAAGAGGTTGTTATCCATGAAGATATCCATTAGATAAGCCTCTACAGTTTCTCATAATGCTTTGATTTACAATATAATTTACTAATTGTCAACAGTCTCATAAACTAAGCTGTCTGTTGGAAAGAAAGATATTGGATCAAAATCTTGCTACTCTTATGATACCTCTTGATT
This sequence comes from Berberis thunbergii, assembly GCA_003290165.1. Classification (NCBI taxonomy): domain Eukaryota; kingdom Viridiplantae; phylum Streptophyta; class Magnoliopsida; order Ranunculales; family Berberidaceae; genus Berberis; species Berberis thunbergii. The sequence continues at coordinate 43,952 of QNQO01007182.1, forward strand.
TCTTCGCGCATATTCCTTGTGTTGGACCTGTGTGGATTTGTGCCACGTATCTGGTTGTTCAAGTAGGTACTTTGACAGCTTTTTCTTGCAATTACTTTGAGGGACCTTTCAAAGATTTGCTTGTTTGCTTATGCGTTTCTACAATTTATATCATTTGTCTGGGCAGAGCAATAGGATAAGGGCATACTCTAATCCAGCTCAATAATATGTAGTATAAAATTTTCTTACATAAATTTGGTTATGCCTGCATTAGCTATGTAGAATAGATAGTTTCTTTCGTCTAATCCATTGCCACCCCTAGTTTGACTATTTAGCGAAGTTATAAAATAGCAGCATTCAAGAGAAATTGCAATTGAAGATATCTGGAAGCGCTTACTTCTTTGTTATGATAAATTGCCATTCTTTCTAAAAGCAAGCTCAAACTTACAGATAGAGGGAATCTAATCACATATCAAGAGGAAGCGGAAACATAGGCGTGAGACTACAACATATATCGGTGGGTACCAAGAGTACAACTACACCGTAAACACATGGGGGATTGCCGTGGATAAACACGAGGAACAACCCATGGACGACTAGAGTGGGCTTTAATATTCCAACACAAATAATATAAATTTTGTTTTTATCTATTTTAAAAACAGTAGCGCTCTTAATGTTTGGCTACATTGTGCATCCGATTGTTCTTTTCTGATATTTTTTGTATACCATACTGAATAAGTCGGTGCATTATCGGGCTTTGCATCCTCATAAGCTTACTTGAACATTAATGACCATCATGGCAATTTCCTTCCTTGAATTCTTTGTGTAGTTGGAGGTATGGGCCAAGGAAAGAGAAGCAGCTGGACTAAAAGCAAGCTTGAACACATTGACAACTGAGGTACAAAGGTTGAACAAATTGTGTGCAGAGTGGAAAGAAGCAGAAGAGTCACTAAGAAGAAAATGGAAAAAGATTGAAGAGTTTGACTCACGCAGATCAGAACTGGAATTCATCTATACTGCTCTGCTTAGGGCTAACATGGTAAAACAGCAGTGTTATTACTTCTATTAAACAATGGAATGATGATTACTGCACACCAATTATTATGTGTTTTTTAAAGTCGTACCAATCTTTTTTTTTTTGTTCCTAAAATGTTTTTCTCTGCAGGATGCTGCTGCTTTCTGGAATCAGCATCCATTAGCTGCAAGCGAGTATGCATCCGGCACAATAATTCCTGCATGCAAAGTTGTTGTGGACATGTCTAACAATGCGAAGGATTTGATTGAGAAGGAAGTATCTGCCTTCTACCGGAGTCCTGATAATACCCTTTACATGCTGCCTTCAACTCCACAGGTTGGTAATAGCAATTGATTGTTTGGTTGTAACTTATAATTGCCCACTGGGGGTATGCTGCGCTAGTTAATGTAGATGGTAGCAGGTATTGCCATATTGCCCCCTCTAGATGCAGTTGCTACCATGATAATGATTATATGTAAAGATTGTGTGCACAATGAATCCTTTAGCTGGTAGTCAGTGAATGATGGTTCCCCTCTGATTCTGATCTTGAAGGATGTCAGATTTCTGTGCGGCGAAAATAGATTTGAGGAATTTTTTTAATAAGTTTTTTATATTTTTTTTATTGCTTGTGGCTTGCAGTTGCATTCCATGTAACGGGTGTGTTTGGTTGCATGAAATCCATGGGAGGATCACTAGTTCACTAGTGTTTAAGGTAAATTTGGTCAAAATGTGGTGGACTTGTCATGAATTCTTGATTGTGATTAAAGGTGGGCAGTTGTAGTTATGGGAATCCAATTTTTTGAGGGGAATAAGGAGTTGAGATTTTCATGTTTCATGGGAGTTCAGTTCACCTTTGATCAAAATGTAGAATCCATGATAAATGGTCCACCACATTTTGATCAAATCTGCCTTAAGCACTTGTGCTTCTCTCATTGATTCCAGGCACACCCTTACAGTTGAAAAGAAGGAACTTGTTACCATATGCTTTTTATTTGATATCCTTGTCCAAAATTATATATCTCCTAATTCAGTTCAATTTTGTTGATCCTGTGAGCTCCACAACAAACATCTCCTTTGGTGTTTTTATGCATCTCCTAGACAGAAGAAGCACATTCTCTTTGTTTATTGATTCCAGGGTCAAGTCTAATCCTTGGGGTAGTTTGCAAGCTTGATTTTGCTAAAGCATTTGACACTATTTGTTGGGAATTCATTCAATATCTCTTGTAGATAATGAACTATGACCCCAAGTAGAGAGCTTGGATCAACACTTTGCTCAGCACAACCAACTTCTCTATAAAAATCAATGGTTGGACCCAAGGCTTTTTCATAGCTTCTAGGGAGTTAGGCAGGGTGGCCCCCCTCTCCTTTTGTTATTCTGTCTAGTTGGAGATGCCCTCACTCCAATGGTCTTTAGAGCTGACAATTTTCAACTTATGAAGGGATTCAGGTTTTCAATCAAGGTCTCACCAGTCCCATCCCTCAATATGCAAATGATGGATCCTATTCCATGAGCCCTGTCCTGATCAGTTTAGAGCTATTCAGTCATGGTATTTGGATTAGCAATCAACTTCCACAAATCAACTATGCTTCCAATTGGGAGAAGTTCCAAACCTTCATCTTCTGGTGGATATCCTCAAGTGTGCTAAAGGAAAGCTGCCTACTAGACACTTTGGTTTGCCTGTAGGAGCTAACCACAAGAGCAGACACGGTTGGGAGTCCATTATATATAGAATCAAAGCAGACTTGCAGTGTGGAAAGCTAAATGTATTTCTAAGGCAGGGAGAGTTACTCTAATCAAAAGCACTCTCACTAATATCCCTGTCGTCATGATGATTCCATGCCTATTTTTATTGCAAATGACATTGAAAAGATATGTAGAGATTTCTTATGGGGCTCCAATGGTAAGATCATCTTCACCTCATCAAGTGGGTTGTAGTTTTGCAAACCTAAGAGCATTGGAGGATCAGGCAGTAGCAAACTAAATCTCTTCAACAAAGCTCTCCTTTCTAAAGAGTTATGGAGGTTTGGAAAAGAAGAAGGTGCTCTTTGGAGATCAGTTAGTGTTGATAAATATGGGTTGCAACCTAGAGGTTGGTTCTCCAACATTCTTGCCTGGGCCTTATGGTTACTCATGGTGGAAAGCTATATCAAGCTTGCAACCTGCATTCAAGAAGGAAACCTCTTTTGTGCCAGGAAGAGGGAACACAATCGATTTTTGGGAAACACTTGGCTTGGCAACCAACATCTCAGAGATAAATTTAATTCTCTTCAGAATTTCCTCAAGGAGAATAGGGCTTATCTCTCAATTCTTTGTGGGGCTGGCAAACAATTCAAAAACTAAGATATCCAGGAGGGAAATCAGGAAGGAATTTCGCCAGCTTGTGCAGCTCATTGAGTTACTCCATAATGTCACTCTTTCTGATGAGATGGATGATCGGTGTTGGAAGGATGGAACATGGAAATTCTCAGTTGGTAGCTGCCATCATAAGCAGTCCCTGCTAGAATTAATTTCTTTACTTGGTCCGTGGCCCATGGTCAGGCCCTTGACAATCTCATTAAGAAAGGGCTGGTCTGGCCCAACAGATATGCTTTGTGTGAAAGGGACCTTGAAACAATTGAGCACCTTTTCTTCACCTGACCTTTCTCCAACTCCATCTGGACCTCTTCAGCTCCTATCCCCATATGCAATTCCTTTCCATCTTGGGTTGGCAATCGAACCAAGGATGGCTGCTTCCTCGAGGAATCTTGGATTTGGGTCAGAGTGTTTTTAGCCTCCCTCTGGGTTTTTTGGAAAGAGAGAAGTAGTAAAATCTTCAAGGATAAGAAAAGGGATGTTCTCTCTTTGCAGGGAAATCAAATCTCTGGTTTGGTATTGTGGTTAAGTGTGGGAATTCATCATAGACTTGGAGTTTCATGTTTGTATTTTTATTGGAAAAGTCTGTTCTGGTTGTAATTTTTGGGTTCTTCCCCTGTTTTGTAATTTGTTACTTGCTCAGTACCTTTCCTTTTTATCAATATATTCCTTGCTGTTTGATTGATAAAAAAGAAAAGTTAAAAAGAAAGATGATCAGATTTGCATACATGCGGCGAAGAGTCTGTTTTGTGATTCACACAGCTCTGGATCAACAAAATCAAACTCTCAATAGTTGGTGCTTCCTGAATTCACTTGGTCATCCCTCCCTTTCTTTATTTTGTAATTCTTGTTTAAAGATACAACTGAGCTAGCCTTCTGCTGAAACTAATAAAATAGAAGCGATGTTCATGTCATGGGATTTGTGTTTTGAATACACTTCTGTTAACATTTGTTGCATTCAAAAATAAATAATGATTTCAAGTCAATGTATTGTTGGAGCAAAATTTTCAATAACTTAACACTGAGTGCAAGTCCTGCCTACATGACTGGGAATTATAATTTGTTTACTTGTGTCAAAGTATTTATTACTTGTTCACTTCCTATCAGGCTCTGTTGGAAGCCATTGGAGCCAATGGATCTACAGGACCAGAAGCAGTTGCAGCCGTGGAAAGAATGCCGCTTTATTGACCGCAAGAGCTGGTGCTAGGGATCCATCAGCCATTCCTTCTATATGCCGCGTTTCTGCTGCTCTTCAGTATCATTCTGGTATGTTCCTTGAAAACTATCTTTGAGTTTATTATACTGGGGTCTGTGCTTTTCACATGTCACCTCCAGGTGCAAAATTCTCGGCCTTTCTATAGGTGGGTCCTTGACCTTATATATATATATATATATATTTAATTTATGCTCTCTGTTGTCGGCGAAGTTATATGCAGAGTTATTCACCCCGTAACAATAGTCAAGTGGGTTGCCAAGGCCACAGTTTGAGAACGTATATCCATGGGAAGTATGAAACAGTCACCAGATAAAGAAATACAGTTCCATGATTCCCAATAGAACTATCAAATGGATTAGTAGGTTACTGCCACTGTCTTCTTGTCATCATCCCCTGTTGATGACACAAACAGCTTTAAAATAAATGCTGCTTGAAACCTCCAGAACATATTCTAGATTGACCCTAAAATCAGAAAATTTCCATTTACTGTATTTCTTGTCGTTACACAACATGATGACAATGCTGTCTTATAATGACAAGAAGTGAAATTATGTTGTCTTTTGTGATTGAGCTATTCTGATATTATATAGTCTTTGGCCCTTCAAATTGAGAACCCTTTTCTATTTGATCTTGTATAATATGAACAAGAGATGAAACAGTATGCTTTTTCATCATAAGGATATCACTCAGACTACCAAAGTAAATGAAACTGAATACTTTGCACCTAGACGGGTTACTGGTAGTGAAAGCTGATCATGATTGTTTTCAGTCTTTTGATAGATCAAAATTGTTTGATCTAGTTATCAATTTTTTGTTGCGATACTTTCCTGTAATCTCCTGAAAACCGCTGAATTGTTTATCCGATGTTCATATGAGATATATCGCTGAGTTTTTAGGAAACATAGAGAGAAAAGGATAAGAATTGTTCCAACAGAGACTCAAGAACAGATACCATCTCACTCTCTCCCCAATCAATGCCCAGAATCAGCTAGTATTCATGTTCCATTGGAATTAGAGTCAGCTAGTATCCAAGTTCTATTGGAAATTGAATCTTTGCAGCCTTTCTCTTATCCTGTAGTTTATTTGTTAATTTTTCAAGCGTTTTCAGGTCTGAAAATATTTTTTTTTGAGATTGCGGTGTATGGTGTGTGAGATGGGGTTGCAGAAGTCTTAAGATGCCACATCGGTAGTCTACCAGCAATCTATCTGGGTCTTCCCTTAGGAGCTAAGAACAGGTGTAAACATCTTTGGCATCTAGTGACTGAGATGATGGGGAAGAGGCTGGTGATATGGAAAGCAAAACTATTGTCAAAATGAGTTAGGCTTGTACTTATCAGGAATGCCTTGGCCAATATGCCAATATATTATTTCTCTCTTTCATATGCCTCTCTTATAGTCTCCACAATAATTGAGAGGATGATAAGGAACTTTTTGTGGTGAGGGGGTGAGGAGGACAAAGATTTCCATGCAATAAATTAAGAATAGGTGTGTTTGCCCAAGGAGTTGGAGGGTCTTGTCGTTCGACCACTTGATGAACAAAACCTTGTTATGTAAGTGGATGTGGAGATATGATACAAAACATAAATCACTCTGGAAGGAAGTGATTAGGCCTAAATATGATCCTACATGTTCCTACAGGCTCGAATTGGATTCCAAGACATCCAAGTAGTTGTTATGGTACTATCACTTTGAGGACTATTTCTAATCACTGAGATGTTTATGATTTTATCGCATTGAATTGGTCTTGTGTAAAGGTGATAGAATCAAGTTTTGGCATGTTGTATGGGTTGGTGATGTAGCGTTTAAAAATGGGTTCCTAAGGTTGTTTGGTTTATGTAATAGGAAGAGGGGAGTAGTGGAGTTTGGCTAAAGTGTTGATGGGATTATTATTTGGAATTTGAAGCTTTGTATGCTCTCCCTTTCGGTGGGAGAATTCGCTGAATGTACAGTTTTCTCTGGAATTCGAGATGGTGTTCAATTAACAAATAAGGATGATATATGGGCATGGAAAGAGGACAAGGAGAAAGGATACTCGGTTTGCTCGTATTTTTCTAAATTGGATGCCACCGGTTCCAGTTGGTGCTTTCTACAATTTTCTAGTTGAGGCGATATCTGAGAGTTTCCTTTTTTATGTGGACAACAATGTGGAATAAGTTACAATCCAAGATAGAATTGATTCGCAGGGGAATGAATGTATACGGGGCGTGTTCTTTGTGATGGATGAAAAGCACGACTCATCTTCTTCTTCATTGCCAGTGGATGCATAGGCTGTAGATATATTTCTTTGGATTGTTTGGATTATACTGGGTTACGCCGGCTTCCATGAAGGTTGTGTTGAGGGTTGGAGCACTTCGGGACACTTATCATCTAAAAGGAAGATGTTGTCTGCCGCCTTGTGGAAAGAATGTAATAAATGCATTTTCCATAAAAAGATTGTTGACTTTGATTCAATGATTATGGAGGTTCAAATGACTATTTGGACGTGGTTTTCACATTATCCCGATTTTAACGGGATGTTCTTTAATTCGTTGTACGCTAATTGGTATATGACAATTTTTTATCTTTAATTCTTGTAAGGATACTCTTCTTTTAGTTAGAGTTTATAAAATTTTACCGTTTGACAAAAAAAAAGTAAGGCCTATGATTTGTCCAAGAGTTTGTGTTTCATAAAAATAAGACCATGCTAACCTATCCATGCGGGAAGAAAATCCATGTCTGGAGGGAATTACAGAACTTACCTGTTTCACAAGTAGATATTGTGTTGGGACAGCTTATGTGAAACTGAGGAAGGCACAATTGAAATGTTTTTAAGTGCAAATTGTAGATGCTGTAGTATGTGAACTAATATGTCATGCATGAAGGGTGTTGCAGTCTTTGTAGAATCAACACTTTCAATGTACTCGACAAGGATGCACCGATACGCCAGGTAACCCTCGTATCACGTGTCAAATTTGTGTCGGACACGGACACGCGTTTGACACGTGGTCAATGGTCAAAATCCGTTGACAGACATCGACAAGTCTCGGACTCGGTCCGAACACGGTCCAGAGAGGGAGAGATCGAGAAAGGGAGAGACAGGGACAATCGATCGACATATCGATCGAGAGAGAGGGAGAGATCGATGGAGAGATCGATCGACATCGAATAGATCGATCGACAAAAAATAGATCGAACTCGAACAGATCGAACTCGAACTCGATTGAATTCGAACTCGATCGACAGAGACTAGATTGACAGAGAACAGATCGATAGAGAACAGAGGGAGAGCGAAGGCTCGCGGAGGCTCTGTTTTCGCTGATCTCAAAGGAAGGAGAGCGGAGGCTCGCGGAGGCTTTGTTCTCCTAGTCTCCAAGGAAGAAGGAGAGCGGAGGCTCTGTTTTCCTAATCGATTTCTTTGGAGGCTTCCTTCTTTGGTTTTCTTGATCGATTTCGCGGAGGCTCTGTTTTCCTTCTTTGGTTTCCAGAGCGGTCTTCCTTCTTTCTGTGTGAGGCTCTGTGAGTGAGAGATTTTATGTGAGTGATGAAAAGAACAAAAAGTCTAACTGAAAAGAAATAAAAAGTGATGAAAAAGACATTTGTTGTTGGAGGATACTAAACGGCCCCCAAGATTTGCTAAACGACCCCAGTGATGAAAAGCCTACATGGAAAATACTAAATGACCCCCAACGTAAAAATAAAGAAGCTGACTTTAATAGTGAAGATTCACTTTATTTATGATTTTATGTTCTTATGAGTTACAAAAAAATATATTAAAAAATTATGTTTGACCGTGTCACCGAGTCCTATTTTTTTGAAAATTGCCGAGTCGCCGAGTCGTATCCGTGTCCGAGTTCGAGTCCGTGCATCCTTGGTACTCGATGGAACTACCTAGGATATGCTAATGTTGTATACATTGCCATGGGCTTCAAGGCTTATATTAAGCACTTATTTGGGGTTTGTTGCATTTTTATCAAACCAAACTACCCAGGCCAGAAAGTTCATTTTACAAATAAAACTATATGAATTATACTGTAGGAATGTTTATTTCACCTTAATTTTTAAATTCTTTTATGGTATTTATGTCGTGCTTTCAGTTGAGTATGAATAAATAATGTGCTGTCAATTACTTAGGTTTGGAAGATTCGGATGCTGGATTGGCATCAGTGCTAGAGTCCTTAGAGTTCTGTTTGAAACTCCGAGGTTCTGAAGCCAGTGTGCTTGAGGATTTATTGAAGGCAATTAACTTAGTTCATATACGGCGGGATCTTGTTGAAAGTGGTCATGCATTGTTAAACCATGCTTATCGTGCACAACAAGAATATGAAAGGTAAAGCTATGACAATTTCTCATTCTAGATATCTAGTATGCTTCTGTTTAATAAAGTCAGACATGTAAAAATATTGATGTCAACAAGTTTGTTCTGTTTATCTGCAATGCTATTTGTGTTGAGCATCATCGTCAATCCATTACTGTATTGTAAATGTAGTCTTTGCTGCGCTGTATCTTAGCTTATTTATTTTGACTTATTGTGATCAGTGTTTTAGATACATTTGATGACCATCACAATTTTCAGGATTACAAATTACTGTTTGACATTGTGATCAGTGTCTTAGATACATCTGATGACCATTACAACTTTCAGGACTACAAATTACTGTTTGGCATTGGCTGGTGAACAAGAAAAGATTGTCATGGAGAAATGGTTGCCTGAACTTAAGATGGCTGTTTTGGATGCCCAGAAGTGCCTTGAAGACTGCAAACGTGTAAGGGGTTTGGTAAGTGACGACAACCACTTTGAAATTGAATAAACAAATGCTTGTGTCTTGTTTATTTATTGCACATCTTTTGTCTAGCTTTTATTGTTAATGTTACAATACACTATTTCTGGTCTCAGTTGTAACATTGTTGATGCTGGATCTTCTGTGATTTAAACTATACATTTGGTTTGGTAATGGATATTCACCCTTGATCAAGACTTGTATGACCCATTTCTTACGCTGCCTATGGTGTAAACACTATTTTGTTCTGTTACAAGCATTAAAAAACTGTGGCTTCTAGGACGGACTTAATAGATTGACATCCATGTTATTTGGCTTTCAAAATTAACAGTTAGCTTGTGTAGTTAAGTATAGTTGATCTAGAGGCGTATAGAACCCACACTCTTTTAGATAATATGATATAAATGCATCTCTATTGCATCTTTCTTATACTTAATGTGTTTCTCAGGTAGACGAGTGGTGGGAGCAACCTGCTGCAACAGTGGTCGACTGGGTTAAGGTTGATGGGCAAAATGTGGCTGCTTGGCTCAACCATGTGAAGCAGCTCCAAATGGCTTTTTATGACAAGGAGCTCCTGTGATTGCACGTCCCCAGTGCAAGAGAAATATATGAAAATTCTCTTCCGGCGTGCATAAATGTCTACTTGGAAATTCGCCTCTATGAGATTTGTTTGAAGTGGGTTTGCAATGCAGAGAAGATAATTTCTGGCAACACGAGTAGGGCCTTCATAAGTGGTGTTTCGTCCACAGGGCTTTGTCAGAGTGTGAAGATTTTCACATTGCTTTCGATGTTTTTGTATAAAGAAAGGGAGGTGACTGTACACATACACATCAACACAAATTTTAGAGGCCCCAATATTGTGCATTTTCACGAAGGAGCAATTTGGGAAGTTGCTCAGCGTGTACTCTGTGCAGGCTCCGTTTGGGTGGTTTATTTATGCATTGTATTCTTTGGTTGTCTGATGTTGTATTGGATGAATTTGAGTGTTAAATGTAGAGAGATTGTGTGGAAATGGGGTTTGCATGATTGGCTTTTGATCTCTCTCTCTTCTTCTTCTTTTTTTTTTTTTTTTTTTTTTTTTTTGTAAATTCCCTTAACCCCCTCCCACCCCAGATGCCGCCGGTTAGTTTTCACCCCGTGACTTAGTGATACCATTTGCCACTGTTCAATCACTGAGCCATGATAATTATGTTCTTTCTTCCTAGTCTAATATTCACCCGTGTTCAGTTGATTGGTGTTGATTGCTCCCCAAATTTGCAAGCAATCAAAATTTCCTTCACAATTTTAAGTTACTCTGCAACTTTTAAATGAAATAAACATTTGTTCCAACAATTGATTCACTATCAAACAGTTTTGTAACAATGATTGTGAGTTTGTGAGTTTTTCACTTGTAGATGTCATTGCGAGGGCCAATGTTTTTTGCCTTTGCAGTTCGTCGTGAGTGGGGAACCCATCATCACATAGGTCACCATGAGGGCGAGGAAAAAAAACATAAAATAGAAAGGAAAGAAGAGGGAGAGGTGTTGCCGCGAGTTCCAAAATTTTTAACTGGGAAGGAAAAGAGGGGACTATGAAGGGAAGAAGAGGTTTATGAGTAGTGTCGAAGAGAAGTGGTGGCGTGGTACAGAAGGGAGTTGTGTGGGAGAGAAAAAATTAGATTGGTGGTGTGAGACAATAGTACCTGTGGTGTTAAAAAGCCACTCCTTACCAATATATATATATATATATATATATATATATATTTTTTTTTTTTTTTTTTTCTCTTTACCAATATGACCTTTGTTCCAATTGAGGAATGCACAAATGATTTGTTTTTAGTTAGTACCTTTGGTAAGCTCCTTGGTGAAGCCCGATTATTTTAGTTTTTGTGTGGGATGGGTTGATATAAGAAAACATTGGTTTAGCCCAAAAAATTGTGCTTTCCGCAAAGCCAATCTTTGTTTTAAATGTAATCTAAATCTTTGTTTAAAACGTAATCTCAAACTAGACAAGTCAAAACTTTATTTTATTTCCTACAAAATTAATTAAACAACAAGCCCTTAAAAGAAAAAAAAGAAAATGTTTTGTCACAAACAAATACCAATATTAACTTAGTTTAGTTTAGTTTAGAATCAGGACCGACCCTAAGATTTTCAAACCACATACAATCAAATCACCAAGCTATATCCTAACAATTTGGTACAAAATAATGAGGTCCTAGATATAGTTTAATTATTGAAAATGGGCACTTCAATTTCTCCGAAAAGAGGCCATATAATTGTCAAAAATAAAAATAAAAGGCTAGTAAGTTGCCTAGTTGGCCTAGCCTCCAGATCAGTCCTGTTTGGAATATACAACAAGCGAGGGTGTGGTCTGCTAATTAAAATTCAAACTCATGAACTCGTATAGGTATAGGTATAGGTGTTGATTACCATGTGTTTTGAACCAAAACCCATGGGTTGAACGAAAATCAATGGAATTCATGGGTTTGGAGGGTATGTTAAGCTAAAAATGATGTAACTTAAAGGGTTTAAAAGTATTCTAAACCAAAATTCACTCAGTCATCATCGTCTAACACATTATTTTATAGAAATCAATGGATTATAGTGAAATTCGTTTAGGGTTGATCATCATCATCACAACAATTCTGAAAAAAAATAATAAATTTTGATTAAATAATAAAGGGTATATGACAACAAATGGAAAAAGAAAAGAGAATTACAACGATTATTAACACCATTTAACTCCAAAATTTTGGAGCAATGTACAAAAAATGGTTGGAAGAGACTGTGGATGCTGAGCAGACATGCCGACGCTGCGTTTTGTTGTACTACGTCTGAATCTTTTGATGAAGAGAAGCTTCTTATCTGTGCTTCTAAGATTCATGCCTTGTTTTCGAGTTGTGCTAATCATGGTGTTAGTGTATTTAATCACCTTAGTCTACGCAACTTATGTGATAGGTTTGTGAGTGTGTGTAGGTTTTTTGGATTTGGTTGTTTTGGAGCCTCATCCCATCCTTGTAATTGTTGTGACCATTTCATGTTTTAATATAAGCATATATTATTAGGAAAAAAGAAAAACTCCAAAATTCCCCTTTAGAAAATGATCTCCGAAAGTGTTTTTACTGTTGGTTAACGTTAACCAAGTCCAAGCACATTTAAAACAGAAATTCTAGCTAGCCTGGGTCAGCGCCTGGGTGGCCGCCTGGGAGGCTCCTTGGCATGTGCCAAGGAGGGTGCTTCGCACGTGCTCGCCATTGTTTCAAAAAAAAAAAAAAAAAATAAATGGTGGGAAATCGAAAATTTGGGGGAGAAGAAGAGGGAACAGAGCTTAAGCTTTCCTTCTCCCCATTCCACTTTCAATCCCCCTCCCTCTCACTCTCCCTCTCCCTCTCCACCTTCATCACCCTCTCCTCAAACGAAGGAGAAGAGAAACATTTTCCCTCTCCTCAAATACATCTCGGCAAAGCAACCCTCTCCCTCTCCCTCTCCCCAAACCAAACTCGACAGAGAAGAGAAGAAGGAGAAGAGAAGCATCCATTTCCACTTTCTCTTCCTCTAAGAAGCTTCAAATCCCAGGTCAGTTTTCTCTTTTGATTGCGAAGTTTTTCACTACTTTGGATCTGATTCTGTTCTGACTGACTTACCTAATTTTGGTTCAGATACAGCAAAACCCAGCATTCACTTATTTGGATCTGGCAATGGGGTCTCCCCCATTTCCATTACTTCCACCCCCAGAGCTGTAAATTTGACTGTGGTCAGTTAATTCAACCCCATCTCTCACTCTTTACTATCTCTCTGTTTATATGTGTCTGGTTTTTTTTTTTTTTTTTTCTTTTTTCGTTGATATATGTAGATTGATAATTTTTTAAATTACAAATTTTTTCAGGCAAAGGCTGCTGATGCTTCTGCAACTGCAACTAAATCTGGGTAAGGGACCAATTACTTTTTTCCTTCCCTTATGTTTATTGTGTCAATTTGCATGTTTTCGTTTAAAAATGTTTTCTATACAAATGTTTGTTATAGGATGATACAATTGCACAAATAGATAATGGGTTTTTTTCTTTTCTTACTAATACAATACACACTTATACCCCCTGTGAACTGGAGAAGATCACTTGTACTTGCGGACTTGATGGAAATATATAATGGGTAGACCCAAAGTCTTTGACAGAAAAACCAAGATTAAGTATTTAAAATAAGGAACTGAGACGGAACTTAAAAACGATACTTAATAATAAACAAAGGAAGACTTGCAAGGCCTACAAGGAGGGGATTGCACACTAGATCTCATATGTGAAGATCTCCTAAGTTGTCAGTACAATTGCAAACACCACCACCCCCCCCCTCAAAACTTGTTATGGTTCAATCATATGCAGGGATCAAATTTGATTTTTGTTTTCCCTACCTTGTATGTGATCCCTTTAATTCTATATGGAATGTCAGCAGTAGTGTGACTTAACAGTTAACATGATATATGGTATAGGGTTCTTTTTCAAAGAGTACAATGCATGATATAATATATCAAGGTTGTGAACCAATGTTGTCAAGAATGAAGATTGATTTCAGTAGATGCTAATTATGTTTGGAGCAATGGTGCATCAATTTTATAATTCAAAAACTCTACCTCGATCATATCATCATTATAGTTTTCTGTCCCATTGATGAAAAAGCTTAACGTTTGCTTTCTCTAAGCTTCCCATGCATTCTCCAGTTGTTCTTTTCCTTGGAAATTGTTGTCTTCTGGTCTCTGATTCTTCTCAATATCTTTTTACATTTCTGTTGGACTTCTCAACTTAAATTACCTATAGTTTGATTGCATCTTTGTTGGCCTTACATGAGGCACTTGCCCCATATCCCTTTAGGAAGCTTCCATCTCTTTCTCCAAAACAACTCTTGTACTTCAAAAAGGTCTTTCTGTGAGCAAAGTTCGAATTGCCAAAGTGATCATAATGAAGATGAAGAAGGACATGCATACTTCGACCTACATATGGTGATGTTATAAAGTCATTACTTGTGCTACAATTTATTGTTTACTAATTTATTAATTGATGCTTTTACTTCTAGGAACTTTTGTTATTGCCTTTTACTTTTGTATATTGTAATTAGCATTATGTTTATGCTTTACACTTAATGTCACTTGATATCACAAACTATCACAACAAAGTAGTTGTATATTTGTTTGATTTATGTCTTTTGAATAAGAAAAGTTAGAAATGTGTTTGTGTGTTTAAACCATTAGAATTTGTTGATTGTTTTTCTTCCAGCAACAGATATGTTCCTCATCTTCCTTCAGGTTTATAAGCTTCAAAACCACCTGGATTGTGTATCCCAATTTTTCCCTTTTGAACCATGATATATGTGACCAAGTAGGATCTTGTTGTACATCTAATCTTCAAACTATGCCATGGCCTTTTCTTCTTTTTAACTGGATAGTAAAAAAGAAAGTATTTTCTTACATAATATGTGTAATCATTCTCAGCTTTTCGGCTCTGTCTCTTGGGTATAAAAACCGAACAACAATGTTCATGAATTATACTTGTACCTTCGATGTATCTATCTTTGAATGTTCAATTTGGATATAGGATTATCATGTATATACTTGAGATTCTTTAGAATAATATGTTTATCAACAATGGTAAGTTTTAACTTCTAAGTATGTTTTAAATATCTTATGGCATGTGTTGTGTAGACTCCTAGATTTTTTTTATTAGTAATTATCAAGATGTTTGACAGCAATTTTTCATTTGTATATGTACACAGGCATGAACTCTTGCTATTTGAAGCCCTTCGTGAAGGTCTAGAAGAAGAGATGGATAGAGATCCACGAGTGTGCGTCATGGGTGAAGATGTTGGGCATTATGGGGGTTCATACAAGGTAACTAAGGGTCTCGCACCTAAGTATGGGGATCTCAGAGTGCTTGACACTCCCATTGCTGAGAATTCCTTCACAGGCATGGCTATTGGGGCTGCTATGACAGGTCTTAGGCCAATTGTGGAAGGTATGAACATGGGTTTCCAGATGCCAGTAGTTCGTAAGTATTTAGTGGAGTCTTGTGGGGAGGTATTACTTGTTTGTCGATTTTATGTGACAGAATCAAGATTCCGTCTTGAAACTGGCATCTTTGAGGTATTTAAGCTGGATGTTAAGCAGATGGCATGGAAAAAACTGGAAAACTTGGGAGATCGTAATCTATTTGTTGGTCATTGTGGTTCCATATCCGTATCATCTAGTGAGTTAAGTGTTGGTAGAGCCAATTGCATCTATTTCACTGGCGACCGTCATGTCTCTCGTTGCAATGATTGGTGGACTCCTGTTAGTTATCAGCCTCCCAGTCTTGATGATTGGAGTGTTTTCAGTTTGGATGACAAGTCTTTCAGTGGGAGTGTTTTCAGTTTGGATGACAAGTCTTTCAATGGGAATTCATGTCACCGTGGGGATACTAGAAAAGGAGTACCGGTTTGGATTATGGCACCAGTTTGGTGGTATTTGAAGAAGAAGAACCTTATAAAATGGTCATGATTATCAATTTCAGTCGTTCCGAGAATTTCCTTTTAAATTAAACCTCATGTATCTTCAGGAACAATAACCTTCTGAAATAGTTGTGATTTTCAAGATGTAGTCTGAGTTATTGGAAATCAGTAATTTGACTTTTGAGTGTTGCTGGAACAACATTGGGTTAAAAAAATAAAGCAGTATTATCTGGTGCGCAACCTTCAGTGATTTGGCCTAATAGGATTTATCTGTGTTGTAACATTGAGACCTTCCTCATGGCATTTACTTTCGTTTCATGTATTTACAGTGTTATCTTCTGCAAATGCTTATTATTAAGACACGGTGGTTGTGTTAACATCGATTGATGAATGTTTGCAGTGAAAGTGACTGTCAGATCTACATCTGTTTACACTGTATCTTCTGCCTATGCAGGAAAAAAATTATGCTTTTTTGTGTGTGGTCTGCCTTGAGCATGTGTTACCTGTATGCCTCCAAGAGATCAATCGGGTATGGAATTGAAGTCTGATGGACTCTGTTTTTCCCAAATGGGTATGGATATCAAGATAGTGAAGTAGATTGATAAAATTCAACCCTTGTGATGGGATGACTGAAGGTTTTTTGAACTTCATTGATTTCACCCCAACCATTTTTTACTAAGCATGGGAAGGTGATGCAAACATTTCAACATTTAGGTTGATTCTCTTTTTGTCAATTTAGATAATTTAATCTTGCCTTCACTTTGTACTCGTTTGTTACATGAACCTACTCTGTAAGTATTTTAAAGCTGTTCTAAACAATCAGCTTGCTCCCATAAGCAACAAATTAGTTGACAAACATGAATTTTGATTCAAAACGATACAGTGATCTATCAGAAGCTGCAGTATGTAGCACGTTTCTTGTGAAATTTTATTGTTCAAATCTTACCAAAAAGGGGACTTCTTGACCAAACAGTTTTCTATTTACCACTTTGGATTTTTTTTTTCTTGAAATATTTATTTTCATAACTTAAATTTTCTAGTGTTTGCTTCGTGGAAACTAATGAAGTTCATGTAGACAAATAAGTTGCCTACATCAAAGCATCCAAAGGTACCTTTGATCGACTTCTTAGTATTAGTACCATATCTGACATAGACTATGCAAACAGAAAAACCTGACGCTGCTAATGACAGCCAGACATCTTTGACGGCATTGCAAATGATTGTAGCATAAAAGCACAATGCAGAAGATTCAGAAAACAATAATTGGACATGCATCCAAAGATCATGGAGATGATTGGAGGATGTTGAGAACATAGAAATAATTAACTTTGATAAGAAACAAAATTCCTGTCATTCAAATGCCAACAAAATTTCATGAGATGAAATTAACTTTGATAGAAATAATTAACTCTGATAAGAAACAAAGATCATGGAGATGATTGGAGGATGTTGAGGACGTTGTGAGTGCTCAGCCCCAAGTTGGCGTCCAACACCTCCAGGCCCACGGATGACAGTAGGGATAGTGAACTGGCCGCCAGATGTGTAATGGAGCATTCCACAATTGTTTGAGATCTGGTTGAAAGCAAGTAGAAGGAAACCCATGTTCATACCTTCCACAATTGGCCTAAGACTTGTCATAGCAGCCCCAATAGCCATGCCTGTGAAGGAATTCTCAGCAATGGGAGTGTCAAGCACTCTGAGATCCCCATACTTAGGTGCGAGACCCTTAGTTACCTTGTATGAACCCCATAATGCCCAACATCTTCACCCATGACGCACACTCGTGGATCTCTATCCATCTCTTCTTCTAGACCTTCACGAAGGGCTTCAAATAGCAAGAGTTCATGCCTGTGTACATATACAAATGAAAAATTGCTGTCAAACATCTTGATAATTACTAATAAAAAAAATCTAGGAGTCTACACAACACATGCCATAAGATATTTAAAACATACTTAGAAGTTAAAACTTACCATTGTTGATAAACATATTATTCTAAAGAATCTCAAGTATATACATGATAATCCTATATCCAAATTGAACATTCAAAGATAGATACATCGAAGGTACAAGTATAATTCATGAACATTGTTGTTCGGTTTTTATACCCAAGAGACAGAGCCGAAAAGCTGAGAATGATTACACATATTATGTAAGAAAATACTTTCTTTTTTACTATCCAGTTAAAAAGAAGAAAAGGCCATGGCATAGTTTGAAGATTAGATGTACAACAAGATCCTACTTGGTCACATATATCATGGTTCAAAAGGGAAAAATTGGGATACACAATCCAGGTGGTTTTGAAGCTTATAAACCTGAAGGAAGATGAGGAACATATCTGTTGCTGGAAGAAAAACAATCAACAAATTCTAATGGTTTAAACACACAAACACATTTCTAACTTTTCTTATTCAAAAGACATAAATCAAACAAATATACAACTACTTTGTTGTGATAGTTTGTGATATCAAGTGACATTAAGTGTAAAGCATAAACATAATGCTAATTACAATATACAAAAGTAAAAGGCAATAACAAAAGTTCCTAGAAGTAAAAGCATCAATTAATAAATTAGTAAACAATAAATTGTAGCACAAGTAATGACTTTATAACATCACCATATGTAGGTCGAAGTATGCATGTCCTTCTTCATCTTCATTATGATCACTTTGGCAATTCGAACTTTGCTCACAGAAAGACCTTTTTGAAGTACAAGAGTTGTTTTGGAGAAAGAGATGGAAGCTTCCTAAAGGGATATGGGGCAAGTGCCTCATGTAAGGCCAACAAAGATGCAATCAAACTATAGGTAATTTAAGTTGAGAAGTCCAACAGAAATGTAAAAAGATATTGAGAAGAATCAGAGACCAGAAGACAACAATTTCCAAGGAAAAGAACAACTGGAGAATGCATGGGAAGCTTAGAGAAAGCAAACGTTAAGCTTTTTCATCAATGGGACAGAAAACTATAATGATGATATGATCGAGGTAGAGTTTTTGAATTATAAAATTGATGCACCATTGCTCCAAACATAATTAGCATCTACTGAAATCAATCTTCATTCTTGACAACATTGGTTCACAACCTTGATATATTATATCATGCATTGTACTCTTTGAAAAAGAACCCTATACCATATATCATGTTAACTGTTAAGTCACACTACTGCTGACATTCCATATAGAATTAAAGGGATCACATACAAGGTAGGGAAAACAAAAATCAAATTTGATCCCTGCATATGATTGAACCATAACAAGTTTTGAGGGGGGGGTGGTGGTGTTTGCAATTGTACTGACAACTTAGGAGATCTTCACATATGAGATCTAGTGTGCAATCCCCTCCTTGTAGGCCTTGCAAGTCTTCCTTTGTTTATTATTAAGTATCGTTTTTAAGTTCCGTCTCAGTTCCTTATTTTAAATACTTAATCTTGGTTTTTCTGTCAAAGACTTTGGGTCTACCCATTATATATTTCCATCAAGTCCGCAAGTACAAGTGATCTTCTCCAGTTCACAGGGGGTATAAGTGTGTATTGTATTAGTAAGAAAAGAAAAAAACCCATTATCTATTTGTGCAATTGTATCATCCTATAACAACATTTGTATAGAAAACATTTTTAAACGAAAACATGCAAATTGACACAATAAACATAAGGGAAGGAAAAAAGTAATTGGTCCCTTACCCAGATTTAGTTGCAGTTGCAGAAGCATCAGCAGCCTTTGCCTGAAAAAATTTGTAATTTAAAAAATTATCAATCTACATATATCAACGAAAAAAAGAAAAAAAAAAAAAAAAACCAGACACATATAAACAGAGAGATAGTAAAGAGTGAGAGATGGGGTTGAATTAACTGACCACAGTCAAATTTACAGCTCTGGGGGTGGAAGTAATGGAAATGGGGGAGACCCCATTGCCAGATCCAAATAAGTGAATGCTGGGTTTTGCTGTATCTGAACCAAAATTAGGTAAGTCAGTCAGAACAGAATCAGATCCAAAGTAGTGAAAAACTTCGCAATCAAAAGAGAAAACTGACCTGGGATTTGAAGCTTCTTAGAGGAAGAGAAAGTGGAAATGGATGCTTCTCTTCTCCTTCTTCTCTTCTCTGTCGAGTTTGGTTTGGGGAGAGGGAGAGGGAGAGGGTTGCTTTGCCGAGATGTATTTGAGGAGAGGGAAAATGTTTCTCTTCTCCTTCGTTTGAGGAGAGGGTGATGAAGGTGGAGAGGGAGAGGGAGAGTGAGAGGGAGGGGGATTGAAAGTGGAATGGGGAGAAGGAAAGCTTAAGCTCTGTTCCCTCTTCTTCTCCCCCAAATTTTCGATTTCCCACCATTTATTTTTTTTTTTTTTTTTTGAAACAATGGCGAGCACGTGCGAAGCACCCTCCTTGGCACATGCCAAGGAGCCTCCCAGGCGGCCACCCAGGCGCTGACCCAGGCCAGCTAGAATTTCTCCATTTAAAATTGTGCGCTCCACATTTTGAAAAAAAAACAGAAAGATTAACTTGAACAACTTTTCAGTACTATGGTGCTTTAGGGAGCTTATAATTTAGGCTCATTATCTAATACTGTCTAATTAATTGGTCAAATTTGTCCCAATCAAACAAGCGTTGGCATTTACATTCTGATTATCTCATTTTAAACAAAAGAAAAAAAATCATTGTAAATACTATCAACATATTTTAATATCCAATTCCAAACATAAATATAAGCTCTTCATGAAGTCATCAAGCTATTGACTAACTAAACTTTGAAAGCGACATTATAGAATATACGGTGATTCTAAATGACGAGGAAATGGGCGAGGGAGAGGGTGTGACCCTCCATCCCCTCGAGATGCGCGCCCATGTGAATCTCTCCCTCGCCCGTTTCCTCGCCGCCTAGCATCACTCCCCCCCCCCCCCCCCCCCCCCACACACACACACACACACACACACACACACACACACACCAAAACATTTTGAATTTGTTTGAGAAAAGAATACCTTCCAAATAAATTTGATTTTCATGGTTATTTTAAGCTTGTTGAAGGTTCTAATTTAAAGTATAAGTTTAAAATCTATTAAAATTGTTTTGTGGTGTGAAGTTCTTTATCTTTGTTAGAAACAATGGTAAACATGCCTTGTTAATAACTCTAATAGTAAAAGCTCATTCATAATGCTTATACTAAATATGAAAGTGTGTAAAATTGAAAAGTGAGTAAAGTTGTTTATTATCTTCATTATAAAAGGAGATAAACCTTGATTACAAATTTTTTAAATATTATAATGAAGTAAGGAACACAACATCAGATGGCGACGAGAGGAATTGAACACTGCTGACTTTCATAATGTAGAGATAAACAATATTTCATTGCTTATGTCGACACACTTAACTTTCCACGAAACGCTGGTTAAATTTAGAGTTTGGAGACGTTAGTAAATACCACTTTGAAAATGTTATTTGTGAATTCATTGCACCAACAATTGTTTTGTAACTATTATTGGGTGTGGTTGAAAATATTAGCATCACTAATGCAAGGATATTATTCATGGTGATCCAATATAATGT
Source organism: Berberis thunbergii (assembly GCA_003290165.1). Lineage (NCBI taxonomy): Eukaryota > Viridiplantae > Streptophyta > Magnoliopsida > Ranunculales > Berberidaceae > Berberis > Berberis thunbergii. Next base: position 65,264 of record QNQO01007182.1, read on the forward strand.
TTCTCTTTCTGGATGATACTGTTTTGTTGACAGCATCAGCTCACACGAGATACTTTTTGTAATCTACATAAGCCCAAATACAATATTGTTTGGTGGGTTGTATCAGGTTAGAACTAATGGTTACTTATATCTATGTTTAAACAAAAAAAAGTATTTGTTAATTAAAAAACATGAAAAGAAGATAGAAAACTAACTCTCAAAATTTATTCATTAATAAATATTAGTACATACATGAGCTGACAACACAAATTCAAATCAATGAAAAGAGTATTCTTTAAATTATGTTTAAGTTTGTGCTTATACTTTATGCAACAGTCATCTACACCGCCACCAACTGCAAGCAAGTTATTCCAAAAAGGAAACCAAGCAAGGGATGCAACTTTGTGCTTGTGAAACCAATAAGTTGGAGAATCTGACGATGCCATAGAATGATCCCATATGTGAAGGTGATCATTTCCTCCACTTGTTAGTTGTTGTCCCGAAGAAGACCATTTCAGCCCACAAACCACTCTCAAATGAGCCCATCCTCACCCTCTTTGTGTTAAAAAAAAGTGATTATTTTAACGACTCCATTCTTGATCCATGCCTACCATGTAGATTTCTCAATTGTCAATTCGGTGCACTGTCCCATAAGTAGACTTCTAAATTGTTTAAACCAACAACATTACGTTCATCTGGAGCCCAACTCACATTCACTACTGTCCATTTTTTTTGTCAACAGTCACAAGTTTAAAAGTAGAGGAATTATAAGCATTTCATAGATAAACAATGCATCCAAGCGCAATTGCTAGGACATTGTTGTTACCTAGTCATGCATATTCTAGTAATCATTTACAATTTCTGAAACATCCAATTTCCTCTCTGACTCTGGTACAACAATCATTATTCATACATTAAGTTATATTCAAATGTAAATTTTTGATAAATTAACAAAAATAATGTCTAGTTGTGAAATGTAAACAAACTCAATCATTGTGACATTTAAAAATATAACTCACTAGAGGAATGCATCATCTTGGTTTCACTGGTTTGCATTGGCGAACATATTGGTTAAACTTAAACTATTAGATGAAAAATAATATTGGTAAAGCTTGTAAAACCAATATAGGTTGAGTTGAGCGTTATTGTAAAAATGTATGAGTAAATTATATAGATGTGCATATTGGGTTTTGAGTAACTGATAAAATTAGATCATTCAAATGAGACCATGAAGGCTCAAACAAAGGTATCAATGTAAGAAGATGAAATCAAATCATGCGTCAATCAAAGTAACATCCAAAGTCAATCATGGACAAAGTCAATTCAAGAAGAGACCAAAATTTTAAATAAAAAAATGAAGACTGGTCAAGCAATGTCAAAGATTCGAGAAGACAAGTCCAAGATGATTAAAGTACAAAATGATGGACCAAGACAAATAACATATGAAGACGAAGCAAAGATAGCTTATGAATGACCAAATTCAAATGAATAGCTATTTGGAGGAAAAAAATATTTGAGAGTTAAAATTCAAAGTTTGAATTTGAGTTATCATCTCACATGAAAATGAATATTTTTTCATGAGACATGCTCATGTGCTTAAAATAGATGTTCATAAAGTATAAAAAAATGTGATAAAAAAAAACTTTTATTTTAAATTGTTGTCTACAGAAAAACATTATGAATCTAGTCATTTTGAAAAGCAGAATTTGATAACAACAAAGCCGACTTCACCCCTCTAGGATTAGTATATAAATAGTTGCATCCTCATTTGCCTTCATCAACTTTGGGAGTTCAAAATAAACTTGTTAGGTCATTTCAAGAGCAGCAAATCCAACCAAAAAAAAAAAAGTTTCTCCTTATTGTTCAAGAGGAAATTTCTTTCTCCAATGTCATTTTTAAGTAAGCTTCAAAAGAAAATAGAGAAATCTAGGGCTTGAAAAGAAAGTTTAACTTAGACCTAACAACTTCATTGTTTGAGATCTTAAAGTCTAAAGAGAAAACCCTTTTTGTCACCCAAAACCTTCATACTTGTAAGGGTGAGTCTCGCTTTATAAAGGAGTGGGAAATCGAGTTTAAACTTTCTCCCATCTGTGAGACACTACTCGAGAAACCTCTTTGAGTGCTAGCTTGCCACTACTACAAGCAGGGGCGGAGCTAAGATTGCTGACAAAGAGAGGCAAAAAAAAGTTTGAAAAGACCAAGTTACCCCTGAACGTGGTTTTCCGAACCAAACAATTTTTTTTTTCTTTTTTAACTCTCAACAAACCCACCCTCACCAACCTTCTCACTCTCTCTTCTTCACATTATCTTATATTTTCTCTCCCTCACAAACCCTTTCTCACTCTGTGATCTCTCAACTCCGCCTCTCATCTCATTCCTCTTATATTTTCACTCCCAATTCGCTCAACTTCGTAGTAGTTGTCTATATCGAACCCTGAAACGCGAACATATCAGTAGCAGAGATTTGTGTAGAAAGGGGGAACCTAAACTTTTAAAATAATCCATAATTTAATTTTTAGTGGAGTTAAGAGCCAAGATTGTATACAAAATGGGACAATCTAAACTTTTAAACGGGGGGGGGGGGGGGGGGGGGAATATAAAAAAATATGAGTAATTTAGTGAGATTTTTCAAAAAGATAAGGGAAACAAATGACCCCCTTTGCCAAAAGGAAGATCTATCTGCCCATGACTACAAGAAATCCGTTATTTATCCCTGGAATCTTAGTCAATGACATTAGTTTGTTGATAATACTACACTTTTCCCAACAAAAATAAATTTTTTTTGGTAATGATATAGACTCTAAATGCCACAAAAAATTTGCCCCCCCCTTACTACTGCGGATGGGAGAGTGGAAAGCAGAAACTGCACGTATTTTCCTTTTTCAACTGCTGGAGATGCTCTAAGGGTGTGTGGACTTTGAAACTTAACATATTGTGGTAGATGTTCTGAAAGACATTGGGAGATGTAAAATTCTAAATGTCGAGGTTTTGGGCGAGGAAAACAGCGAGGGAAATGAGGTGGACGGGGTGAAAACCGTCCACCCTCCTCGGGATGTGAGCATTGACTTTTCACGCGCACATCCCGAGGAGGATGGACGGTTTCCACCCCGTCCACCTCATTTCCCTCGTTGTTTTCCTCGCCCAAAACCTCGACAGCTAGCAAAGCTCTTGGGAGATTATACTCAGGGTAATGGAGTCGAGTAATTCTAGCTGGCCTGGGTCAACCAGCGAGGTTGCTGCCTGGGTGGGGTAAAAAGACAATTTTGCCCCCCTCTTTAAACACCTTCTTTAAAAAAGATAATTAAAAAGGGGGGCAAAATTGTCTTTTTACCCCACCCAGGCAGCAACCTCGCTGGTTGACCCAGCTAGAATTTCGGAATGGAGTCACGGTTCCTTCATGGGAAACATGAGTAGATTTAATAGTTGCCGGATAAGTGAAAAAATAATTAAAAGGCACAGCATAAATAAGCATGTGATTTCTGATTTCATGTGCAGGCCCTCCTCCTTGCCAGTTGACACCCATCCTTTAATATTTTGTAAAACAAAGAAAATTCTTCCCTTGAAAAATTAAAAAGAAAAAGAAAAAGAAAAAGAAAAAGAAAAAAATGGCCAGACATTAACATGGTTTAGCTTCACACACTTTGAAGTCCCTCTGTCAAAATCTCTCCTTTTTCTCAATCTACACAAAAAAAAAAAACAACAACACATACAGCGACTTCAACGATCCCACAGTTTTCTAATTCAAACTACTCAAAGGGTCGTTTTATCTTTTATTCTTATAGACTTAGAAGATCAAAAGTAGCTGTTTTTATGGGCATTTTGAATCCAAACTGAGAGATGGGTCGTTTTGATAACTCGATTTGGTGGTGGTGTTGATCTTTTCCAAGGATGAGGCGACGGGCTGCCGAATTTCGGCGCCCGGTTCGAAGAAGGTTTTCTAATTGGATCTGGGGTCTTCTTGTATTGTTCTCCTTTGCAGCTTTAGCTCTGTTTGTTGTCCAGCACAATCATCAATACCAAATTGAACAGCCGATGCAGGTAGGTCTCCAAGAACTCTCATTTTCCATGATTGATGTCTGATTATAGATTTCGAAATTTAGATAATGTATGAATCTGAGTAGTGGGGTTGATGCCCATTGGTAGATTTATATTGGGGTTGATGAAATGTTTGAGAATTTATCCGATTTCAGTTGATACAGAATTTTTGATTGACATTTGAGTGATTGGGTGATTGAGATTTAGTCTATATAGTGTGGTACTACTGAAAATATGTTTTATAGTTAGATCTCAGGTTTTAGTGACTGTACCTGTCTGACTATTGATTTTGCTTTGTGTTATGATGTTGAACTTGGAGATATAATATAAAACATAATGTATCTGATCGCTTGTTTTGGCATATAAGATGTATTTGATGCAAACATTTTGATAACCTGAACAAGTGATTTGATTGAATTCAGTGTGGAACCCACTAATCATCTTAGTTGAAGGATGACAGAAATTTCTTTTAGAGTATGGAGGATGGCTGAGAGATTGAAATGGTTTACTTTTGCAATACGTATCCTGCTGCTAAGTGCTAAGTGTCAGCAATCAACATGTTTGAAAAATGAATCAACACTAACTTGGTAGGTGGAATCAATGTGAACAAACTTGAGAAGAATAGTTATCATTTATCAATATCAAATTGAGGGAAATAAGAATGAATTAAGTTAACGAGCAGTTCCTGAAGTCATTAACATTGGAAACGATTAGGACAAGATGGCTCCCCCGAGGATTCATAAAGGTGCAATGAGAATTAGGAGGAATTAAACAATGTTGGATTACCCAACTTATTAATAATACTGGATGTTACCCAACTTGGGTAGGATAAAATATTTCAATTTCTCAGAACGTTTGAAGTATATTTGAGTTCAAGCTTTTCTGGATTGTGCATTCATTATATTCATTATTATGTCCAATGAGGTGGAGAAGTAGACATTAAGGACTTTTTAAACAGGGTACGTTTCGGGAAAAGATTTGGAGGTTACTTCCTTATGCAGTGTCATGGACAGTAAGAAACGCAATAGCAGAATTTTTAGTGACAAGATGTTGAATGTTGAATGTTGAATTGGTAATTATGAAGGTTCTCATCAATCTTTGGGGGTGACCCTTTTTTCGTCTTTCAAGGGAATATTTTTTAAGAACTTGATTGTCAATTGGGTTGATTTAGTCTCGGGACCTTAACACCTTAAGGTTAACATTTTGTGAATAAGCTGGAGTTATTTCGCTCCGCTACATGCGGGGATACCTCAAATAAGGGTGCAAGGACATAAAAAATTCTCATTTAGCAAGTTGGAAGTTCAGTTGCAAAGAAAAAAAACGAAAAAAAGGGCGTGTGTTGGAGGTTACTTGTGATTGTGAAAACATTCCATGCAAGTTGTTTCAAAGTGGGCTCGTGTGTGCCAACATGGTCGTGGTATACTATCATGGCATAGAACGTTACTTTACATGTATTTTTGTTTTTAGGTTTAGTTTAGAGGTTTAATATATGCTGAGATACTTCAGTTGCTTTGGATCCTAAAAGATAGTGAAGCCTCATGCTCGTATTAGAATTTTGACTACCATGTGACAGTATCTGTTGGTTGAAGATCAGGGAGGAAGCATTTATGGTGAAGTGGAGGATTCAAATTTTGGAGCATTAGCAGTGATGGATCAAAGACGCATTTGAATGATCAAGCATCAAAGTGGCAGCATGCATTATAGATCAATGGAATGTTTGATTAATCAGAAATTCACAATATAGTGATCAACCACCTGTTGTTTATTTGGGATAAGATATACATATATATAGTACTTACCAAAGATCAAGCCATATCAGTGAAGAAGAGATTTTTCCTCTGACACAAAATTTTGCATTTTAAGCAAAGGTCTCAGTCGTCATTGCGGTGGTGAACAGAATAGGTAAATTTTAAAAAAGATGACGTGAAGAGACCTTTTGATGTAGTATTGTATCCATTTTGTTATAGCACACCACAGTGTAGGTACTTGCAAGTTGTAACACAGTCTGGATACTCCCTTTCGATGACAAATTTATCTAGCAAAAGATTTTTATCCTCATTTTATTGTAATATGCCTACAATTTTCATGTAGGATGCTCATGGCTCTCCACCTATAGGCACCTTTAACGCAGCCTCAATTATATATTTTTTTGTACTCATCCCCAAAGTCGTAGGAGGTGTTGGATATCTGATAAATCGGGTGGGTGGGTAAATCATCTCCAGGATGCTTTATGAGAAATGAAGGTCACGATGACCAATCTGGTTCTTGATTGTTAATGAATGTCCGACTCTGCAACAACCGGGTGATTTGCAACATTGACCTGGTAATGGTAATGCTTACTTTCTCTCTGTTATGTGGCAGAATTTGGTAAACGAGTCATGCTCCCCTACTTCCTGCTCCATCCACTTGAGGGAATTTTGTTTTGAGGCAAGCAAACCCACCCCTATCGCTTTTTTCTAAATGAATCTTTGGGAAAGTAATTATAGGTCCAAAGACATCAACAGTAGTGGAGCCAGAGTTTTTGCCAGTAGTGGACTTTTGTTTTGAGGCAAGCAAACCCCTGTCGCTTTTTTCTAAATGAATCTAGTTAATTATCACTATTTTTTTAACTACTGTTTGAGTTAGACAGTAGTTAAAAAAATAGTGATAATACTATCAACATTGTCCTAAGCAAGGTTCAAAATATTGGATATTTTTGCACCTCTAAAATGATAAACACCTGTGATTTTGCGACATTCTCTACTATCACAATATTTGACAATATATCTTAGATGTATTATTCATCGTGATATATCACGGATATATCTATATATTTTAAACTGTACTTAGGTGTACAATTATAAAAACATTTTGAAGTCTATTAGTTAAAAGTCAAGTGTCTGTTTAAAACAAGAGATATAAAAGTTTGGTACGCATTATTTCCAAAATGAAGAAAAATCATTATGTAATGTTTGTTGAAACTTGAAATTAAAATATACTTTTAATAATGTTTAACTTTTCTTTTTATAGAAAAATGGTAGGACTATCAGAGATGAGTCTAGAGAACAATAAGTCGGTAAAGATTGCCTATCATTGGGATCGTTATTTTTTTTTATGCAATCATCATGAAGCAAATTGATTGGGAGGAGGCAAGCTAATATACAATGAGGTCATTGAGGGGGCAAAAGGTGAACTCTGAATATGTTTGCAATTGCACCCAGGGGTTTTATGTGGCTCCACCACTGTCTATGCCTTTACAAAAACTTCGATCCCAGATTCCCAGTGCACCATATTCATTGCACTTTTATATCCATACAGTCCATATTTTAGATATTAACTTACGTATTCTTAACAACCACCATGAGCCCCATAGAACTTGAGACGGTGAACAGTGAAAACTGTCTTGAGTTTGCTCCACCAGAATGTAAATAGGAGTAGTTTTGAAATGCCAACTCTTCATATCCTCGGTAATTTGGATAACCATCTTTTCCATAATGTTCAATATTTCCCTAACACATTTAACACTTCGGTTAATGAGCATGGTCTCGTCTAGTAACAAGCTCATCTTATAATGACAAGGATGGTGGAAGTTGGTTAAGTCTAAGAGTAGTCATTTTCGGTTTCTTCCTTCTATAGCACTTGGTGGACGAAAGACCACCTCTGAAAGCTTGAGATTACTTTTCCATAACACTTGTCTAGGGAAAATGTGTCCCCTAAATTTCCCTTTTTTTTTTTTAACTTGGGAGATTTTGTTGAACAATATTGCTTCTCGTGATGTCTTGGCGAATAGGTGTATGAAAGTTGAGATCAGTTCTGCCATATGTATGGGAAGGTTGGAGTCTCATGTCCAACTTATTATTCATTGGGTTCTTGCTAGTGTGCCTTTAGATTCATTTTATCTGAGCTTGTGGGGTGGATTGGATGATGCCACACACCATTATGGATGTGTTAAATGGGTGGAAGTGTCAAGCCTTCTCTAAAGGTTGAAGGGGAGTGGTTTGGCCTTATATTCCCTATGGGATTTTTGGACCATTTCGTGAGAAAGGGAATAAATGGGGTTTGAGTAATGTTATTGATCTAGGGATCACATCATGTCTAGGGATCACCTCATGATGGACGTTATAGACTTTCTTTGGTACACGTGCTCTCGCTCCTTTAAGGGTTTCCACTTTCAAGATTTCATTGCAACTTGGGGAACATTTTTAGAGCTCAATAATTGCTTACTATTGCATCTGAGTTGTTGGGGACCTCCGGGTTTTGTAATTAGTGTTTTTTTATCAATGAAATTTGAACCTCCTCTCTCTCTCTCTCCAAAAAAATAAAATAAAATTGTGTGGCATCAAAGTCATTCTCTGCATTTTATCTTGGCTTGACGTCGGCGGAAGATTACCATTTATGTGAAAATGAAGCAGTAGACTGACAATTCAATAATTTTTGGAAATTAATAAATTAGAATTATGGAGTCATTTTAATTAAAAGTTTGCTGGCTGCAATTTCTTTTTGATGGTTGGGAGAGATGTCAATTCATCCGGTGGAAGAAGGTTTGCAAGGTAAGTCAATGAGGCTCATGAAGAAGAGTTTTGTATGCAAATAGCTCTGAATTATTGGGAGCGGGTCTCGAGTTTATCACATGGGTATCTCTCTGTTAGTATGGGTGTCTAGAACTAGTTCGGAGAGCAAGAAAGTGGCTATCTCTGATCAGCATGTGTTTTGCGATGTATTCTCAAGGTTCTGGAATATTTCACATAGGTATAATTTGATATGGTCTTATGATCACATTTTAATAAGATCTTTGGATTGGTTCGCTATTGTTTAGGACATTGTTGTCCTTCTTGGTATCTCAAACAAGACATTTAAGCTCCTTGCAATCTTGATTAATCCAATAGATGTAGAGGTAGCTTGGGACTCCAATTTATTGTAATTTGACTCCTTAGTTGCTTCCTCCATGAAATCATGACCATTAGCAGCGATGACACCCTCCTTGGGATCTTTTCATCAAATTCTTACTTCCGTTTTTGCTTTGAACTGGATTGCAGCGATTGATAAAAATTTCCTCCTTGTGCATCTGTCTTCAGGGATCTAAGTTGTCATCTATAGTTCGATTTTATATACCACAACCAGTCACATCTCATATTTAGTTTTATTATTATTGTTTATTATTTAATTTTGTATTATTCTGAAGAAAAACAGCTTTATTGATGTCACTTCTTTGTTCCTTACAAGTCTAGTTTTAGAATAGGCTTCTTTTTACCGATTCAGAAATACCGTGGTTGATAACTAGTTAGGTTAAAGTTCTTCTCTGAAATATTCTTTTGATTTCTCCTAAAATGAAGCACTCATGATTCCTAATTCCATTTTCCAATGGTTCCTAATTCCATTTTCCATACATTGTGTTGCAAGGAACATGCAGTCATCATTGACATCAAAGACATCTTTGATCAGCTAATTGTGTGATCCAAGATGTTGCAACTTGTAGAAAATCCAAGGGCCCTCCTTCATTGAGTATCTTTAAATGATGGGACATCATGCACTCATGAGACTTCCTATATTCCTTTAAGTTTTCTCAACCTTCAAATATTTGTGCATTCTTCCATTACCGACATGTCTCTTTCTTACCAAGCACGAAAATGAAAAGAACTGGTTTCTGAATTTATAACCATCCATATTGAATATCTGTCATCTCAAGTTCTGGATTTTTGGCTCCTTAAATCTGGAAATCATGTTTTTCACACAACAAAATTGTTATTCTCAGACACTACTAATTTCTTCTGTCTTTAGCTAATGTAGTGTGTGCTTTTCATTAGGCGGATTTTCAATGAAATTGATAAGACCTTTATTTTGGTGTGTATAACCATTTATTTGTTTTAGTTCATTTTGTGTTCCCTGCATTGTGGAAATGGAAAGTTGATCAATTCTCTTGAAGAGCCTAATTGAATCATTAAATGTTGCATGCTACCTTAGTAACAATAACACCTTCTGGACTATACCATCCATGCAAATTGACACTATGTTTTTTATTGTTTTGCTCAAATAACAGTATCAATGGAAAATTGATGTTTATAGCTTGAAATTACTATTGGATATTGTGCTCGACTTGGAGTATATTTAATTTCATTCCTTACAGTTAACTATTGTTATCGAATGAGTTGAAATACAAGAGCTCCTACTTGCTTGATTGACTTATCCTTGGCTCTTTGTAAGGTTTCTATTGAATATTTACTAAAAAATTACTGGATGCTTGCTTTTTCCAGGAGAAGAGTGCGGAGTTTGAACGTTTCCAGCATGTGAAGTCAAATTTCACCGAACAAATATTAAGGGTAACCTCATTTCCCAGGCAGTTGGGTGATCAAATAACACTGGCAAAGGCATACTTGATTATCGCAAAAGAGCATAATAACCTAAAACTTGCTTGGGAGCTCAGCTCGAAGATTAGGAATTGCCAACTCTTGCTATCAAAAGCTGCCATGAGAGGAACGCCAATTACACTAGATGAAGCACAACCATTAGTTAAAGATTTATCAACACTGATATACAAGGCACAAGATGCGCATTATGATATCGCTACCACTATCATGACAATGAAGTCCCACATCCAAGCCCTTGAAGCGCGTGCAAATGCGGCCACAGTTCAAAGTACAGCTTTTGGGCAGTTAGCTGCCGAGGCACTACCTAAGAACCTTCACTGCCTGAACATCAAGCTTACAGAAGATTGGCTCAAAAGTTCCATCTTGCTAGAAGTTGTGAAAGAGAAGAGGAATTCTCCGCGACTTGTGGACAATAACCTTTACCATTTTTGCATATTTTCAGATAATGTGCTGGCTGTCTCAGCTGTTGTGAATTCCACAGTTTCCAATGCTGACCACCCAAAGCAGCTTGTCTTCCACATTGTCACAAATAGAGTCACTTACGGGGCGATGCAGGCATGGTTTCTCGCAAATCACTTCAAGGGTTCAACTATAGAAGTACAAAGTGTTGAGGACTTTTCTTGGTTGAATATCTCCTACTCCCCCGTGATAAAACAGCTCCATGATAATGAGTATCGGAGTTTCTACTTTGGGGCATTACAGGATTCAAAGGGAGAACTGAAGTTTCGAAATCCAAAGTTTCTGTCTTTGCTGAATCATTTGCGTTTTTACATCCCTGAAATATATCCATTGCTGGAAAAGGTGGTCTTTCTAGACGATGATGTTGTTGTCCAGAAGGATCTGACCCCCCTGTTTTCCTTGGATTTGCATGGAAATGTGAATGGGGCAGTTGAAACTTGCCTTGAGGCATTCCACCGTTTCTACAAGTACCTGAACTTTACTAACCCAATCATAAGCTCAAAATTTGACCCACAAGCCTGTGGATGGGCTTTTGGAATGAATGTCTTTGATCTTATTGCATGGAAGAAAGCAAATGTGACTGAACGGTATCACTACTGGCAGGAACAGAATGTTGATAGAACATTATGGAAGTCGGGAACCCTTCCTCCTGGCCTTCTTACATTTTATGGGTTGACCGAGCCACTTGATCGAAGATGGCATGTGTTAGGGTTAGGGTATGACATGAACATTGACAACCGTCTAATTGAAAGCGCGGCTGTCATTCATTTCAATGGGAACATGAAGCCGTGGCTGAAATTGGCTATTGATAGATATAAACCTCTTTGGGATCGGTATGTAAATCATACTCATCATTATATTCATGATTGTGCCACAAGCTATAACGGCATTACGTTACTGTCTAGGAAATTCTTAGACGAAATCTCCAGTATAGGTTGAATTCCTGGTTGATACATTCTGACAGGGTTGAACTAGGCAGTTTTGGCTTTGTTATACAGTTCTGCCCGCTCTTTTGTCTTTTCTTTCTTTATATTTATTTTGGAAGGAAAAAATATCTTAAACAAGAAAAAGAAAGAATGTATGCCTTGGGATATAGGAGATTCATTTTTCAGATTTGGAGGGTTTTTTTTCCCCTTTGAGGAGGTTGTAGGATTCTTTATTCTATAGCAAATTTTGTTATAATCTTTCTGTCATATTGGATTATGATGTATAGAACCCCAAGGGTTTGATGTAATTCAACCATATAGTTTAATGACATGAAGGTTTAGCAGACCTCGCTTTTAAAGTCTTCTCTCAGAAGTAGCAAGCTTTCCTAGTGCTGATCTAATTCTAAATCACTGACTTTAGATAGAGGGTCATTTGTAAAGTGTCGTCTCAGCTGCATAACTTTGGTGTATTGAACAGCTCTTAACTTGGCTTCATTAGTTGACTGAAAACATTGTAGTTGCATTTTAACTTTTGACAGTCTTGAAGGTATTAAAATGACAGGAAATGGAAATGGTCATTGATCTAGCCCTTTTTGAATGAATGAATGAATGAATGAAATGAAATGGCGGTCTAAATTATCTGTGAAATTTCTTCATACCTTTTTGGCCTACATAAAACTCAAAACCAGGAAGAGACTCGGCCTAAGGCAATAACTTCCTTAATGCTTAATGTGCCAAAAACAATAAGGGCCAGGGTATATATATATATATGCATGGAGGCAAGGGATGATCTGGCTATTTTCATATCCCCTTCACTTGTGTCTGGCTTAGTTTTATATTATAGGTTCTCCTATAAATCTTTGCTTTGGGAAGCTATGCCTCATAGCATGGTTTAGTTTTCTTTATGACATGCTCATTTATCCATCGACATACCTTGTTAATGTACTGGGGCTAATATGGTCCTGCGGATCCTATTTCCAGAAATGTATTCCTCAATAAGGATGGAATACACAATGGTAGACAATTTGGAAAAAACAAATAAAAACCATGAAACTTTGGCTTAGATTAGATGTGATCTTTGGTTTATAGTTCACTAGTGGTCTCAAGGGGATTTTGCTCGTGTAATACATTATTGGGAGCATCTCTGGATATTAGTTTGGCGAAATTTCAAATAAGTTAAGACTCCAGTCTCACTACTCTCATAATGTAAGGTTAAATTCAAAACCTGAACCCACTGAAAGCTTGACAATCTTCAAATACAGACCAAATTCATTTCAATATACATGGTTGTTTATTGTATCAGACTATGGATACGAGTTTATTGAATTGACCTTTTGTTTTAAGTGGAACCTATAATTGCATGGAAACAGCGACACGCATCACTCACGGATTCGAATGAGATGGCTCGTTGTCGTCATACGTTTCCAAACTCGCACAGTGGAACTCATATGACCTCTCTCTTTCTTTTGTTCTCTTACATTTGTATTGCACCCGTGACTCTACTTAACATCTCTTATGAAACTTTTACAAATATTGCTTTCTTTATGATGGTGACCACAATCAATACAAAATCTTCCTCTATAAAACTAAAACACAAATTCTACTTCAAACTGGCAGCGAAAACAAGCCTTCAATGAGTCTATTAGATGCTCTAATGAGATGGATGTTCAATCACATTATAGCTTAGTGAATAATGCGTTTGTAGGTGTATGATCTTTATGTGAATCTCATTGCTCAATATTGGCTTAGTTTTGTAGTTGATCCTCCCTCTCCCTCTCCCTCTGGAGCAAATCAACATACTATCCCATCAGTAATACTTGCTAGTTATTTGCTATCACGTATCAGCACCAAGGTTATCTCAATTCCAACTTAAAAGAAAAGAAAAAGTTGAAAGAGATGAGTACTATAGCCCAAATGAATTGTGTGAAATCCATCCTGTCGTATTCTGGCTGGCTGTGAATTTCTGTATACTCGTACAACCCAACAAAAATCTCGTGACTCCCAACAACACAAAGCAAAACCATACAACTCATCATAGTTGCACACTTGCATTACACACAATTAATAAACCAACCAGCCAACCTTCTAGGACAGAGGACCACTGGGTTAATTTCGTATCGGGTCGAAACATGGATCCCTGTATTCATCTTAAACAAATAACAAAATTTAAATTATTGGAACTATGATAAGGATTCAAACGAGCTAAATATGGCTTAGGTACAGTGGTAAGTGTATAAGTTTCTCGGGCTACTTTACGCCCTACCGCTATTTAGCATTTAACAGCTTATAGTTTACAGTTCTACTGGCTTCTGCATGACTCACATAAAGAAAAGAATCATGATGGATCATCCTCTCATCAAGTATGAAAAGTCAAGGGAACCCTAGTCTCTCAATCTCAATTCAGCTTGAAGTCACTGTACATGAAAGCAACCACATTGGAAACAAAACCTTTAATGTCCAAGAATTCATTCAATATAAAGCCTCACCCATCATTTTCTTTACACTCAAGTCAGAATGGGGAGTCACAGAATTTATTGCTTACTCATATTCACTCTGAGTTTCTTCTTCCTTAATCTGTCAGAAGCTAGACATCATAAGCACTCCCTTCTGCAGTTGTCGTCGGAACCGTTTATTGTGACACATGCTGTCCAACAAGATTCTTACCAACAGCCACTTCATATCAGGTTTCATGACTCTTTTAACTCACTGTTAATTTTCATACGTTCATCCCACTATTGTTTACTTTCAGTTCCTAACTACATGATTCATTTCTACAGGTGCTACTATTGCGTTGAAGTGGTGGAGGTGATAGTTCGAAAACAGGGTTCTACAAGGAAGTGAAACGAATGAACGCGGAGTGTTCAAAGTTAATCTACCTCTTGCAGTTAGCAAACATGTCAAGACAATCAAGGAATGTTCGGTGAATTTAATCAGCAGCAGTTGAACATTTTGTGCAGTGGCTTCATCTGCGACTTCATCATCACTCCATCTGAAGTCTAAAAAGGAAGGAACGCATATTATTCTCAGCTGGGTTTTTCACCTTCAAGCCACTCAACAGCCAGAGCTCTGCAACCAGAAACCTAGTGAGGATTTCAGTTCTAGCAAAGCACCCCTTTCTTCCACTCCGGAAACACTATTTTACCACCCACTACCCAAAATCCAACGCTGCCACCACCACTCCAAACCCAACACTGCCAATTTTACCTCCAATTCCACTATTCCAAATCTGCCCTCCATTGCCAACAATACCACAATACCTACAATACCGACAATACCCTACATACCTACAATACCACAATACCGGGTTTTGGGCAACAGCCAAACACACAGTTCCGCCAAAAGCCAAAGACTCACTGAAGGAAAGTAAAGCATCTAATGGAGGAAGAGCCAAACCTACATTCTTCTTCCTCCAATTCTCCCAACACCACCACCTGCCATTGGAGGAGTTCCCTTGCACCTAACCCTCTGCAGCCTCCACCACTTCTTCTCCAGTACCTGGGTTGACACCACCAACAACACCGCCACTTATTCCTCCAGTACTGGAATTGTCACCACCACCAGCACCGGCTGTCGGTCTTAACCCAGTGACTCCGATTCCTGGATTAACACCATCACCGTCGCCACCACCAAGATTTCCGTTTCCTACATTACCATTTCCACCACTACCTCCCTTCCCTGGCATTCCACCGCTACCTCGCTTCCCAGGCATTCCACCGGCTTCTGATTCTAAGGATAGCAGCCCTTAAACTTAAAAAAAAACTTACATAAATTGTGTGTTATTGTATGATATGTGTACCGTTAGTTCATAATTTCATTGTGTAATAAGATGATCTATCTGTCAGGACTAGTACCGTTGGTCAGGAAATCAAGGTCAGAGGTCTTTCAAGACTTTTCTAATGGTCTCAAAACTCAATGTTCCCTTTTGAAAATTGCCCAAATGCTTAGCATCTATATTAGGGGGAATGTTTGAGCTCTTGACTGTGAGGACGTGTTGCATCCATTGCATAGTCGGCCAAATTGTATCGCTAGCATTTTTATGGTTTTCTTTACATTGCTTTTCAACTTCAAACTTGTATTTCTATCGATTGATAGCATCGAACTAGTCTTAAGCAACGTCCTTCCGAACGTTCCTCCCCATTGTAATCTATTGAATGTTAATGAGAGCTTTTGCTGACTATTGTGCATTGTTATATTGTCTATAGATTGATATTGTGCATTCTCAAGTTAATATTTGTGTCCGTCAAAGTAACTACTCATAGGCTTACTAGTGAATTAGATAGCTAGTGCCGCACGGATTGCTAGTCCGTGACAGTATGAGCAGTTAGTATGGGTCGAACAGAAATAGATTATCAAGGGTTTATATAAGTACATAGTATCACCAAGTTTGGTTTTCATCCAACAAGTCTAATCAGTCAAACAACAATGTAGAGCTCTTTATGTTGAATGGTTCTTATTTTGGAAGAAACAAAAGAGTGATGCTCAGATTACAGTTTCAATTGCTAAAAGAAAAACTTTTTTCCTAAATGGATATGACATTAAGACAATAATGTTTGCTCATGTTGTAGTTAAACTAGGATTGTGTGGTTAGTCTAAACAAGGAAGG
>QNQO01007183.1:0-46919 GCA_003290165.1 Berberis thunbergii
CCTTCCATCATATCTTTTAGTTGTAAAAACCTTTGTTCACCCTATCCCCGCCATATTTCTCTATTGCCCCCTTTGTTGCATTGTTGGTTTCAATTCCATTTTCATGATCTTCTAATGTTTTCAAAAAAAAATTTAACCTTAGAATAGGTTAATGGACTTTCCATACCTTCAATGTCGAACCCCATACCGCCAACCTCAAACCTTGTTTCAGTTAAATTGTCCATGGAAGTAGAGACAACATCCTTTTGAGTTTTGGGAGAATTCCGTTGCATAGCCTCTTCATTAGCCACTGTCTGATCTTGATTTATCGTATGTGAATTTGGTCTCAATTGCATAGCCTCTTCATTAGCCATATTTCTCTACCATAGAAGTAGAACTTAATTTGGTCTCAATGTGAATTTGTGGGTGTTCTAAATTTGGGATCCTAATTAGTCTTCCTAAGTGGTATCTATTCCAACTCACTCCCCCAATGTCTTTTTTTTTTTTTTTTTTTTTTTTTTTCAATTTTTTTTTTAGAAATAAAATAAAATAAAATAAAAATAATTACACTGGACCTAAAACCAAAAAATAGAATAAAATAAAATAAAACAAAGAGCAAGAAAGATAATACCTGAAACCTCCCTTGTAGCTAGAATTAAGCTTGTTCCCCTGCAACGGCGCCAAAATTAAATTACGCCTAAACAGTACACGCGGTCAATTGTAGTAAAGATTGGGGTGTCGATCCCACGAGAAAAAGCGATCTACAAAACAAGGTCAAGGAAAAAAAAACTACGCGAACTAAATGTAAGAAATTCTAGCAATTTTAAAATGTTAAATTAAATTAAATTTAATAGAAATCAAGTTTAGAGAAATCACAAGGTTCCAAGAATCCCTCCTAGATTTCACGCGCCAACTAGTATTGATTCACTATGATGACTCGATTACGTGTTTCACATCCCAAACAACACAATCGGAAAAATAATCTTTAATGCACTAATATATTCTAATGTGAATGGATTTTAGATTTCACTTTTTCTAGAAAGCACAAAGGTTGGTCATATGTGATATCCTAAACTTACATATATCCGGAGACAATAACGTAATAAATGACGATCATGTATAACTAACCTACAGAATTAATTGATCATTAAACATTCCACACATAAGAAAAATGACTAAGCTTATATGGAGAAGAAAAACAACCACCGGAATAATAATCTATGAAGAAATTGATGAAATCTTTGTCACTAAAATAACATAAATTCTTATATTAAATAAAAGTGAGAATCATAAACACCATTATTCATCGTGAAAGCATAAAACGAATCAAATACTAATTAAGTGCGTTACATCTAGGAGTTCATCTTTTTACCTAGCGTGGAGTTTATTGACACGTGGCAAAGGTGAGGACAACAACAACGGTGTGGAGCTTCATCGGCAAGGCGGCGCGTGGTGGATTAGCGACGCACTCCCTGCTCCTGCGCACTCCTGCTGATGCGTTCCTTGCTACTCTGCGTGTCCACTGCTGCTGTCTGTCTAGGTGTTGCCCCGTTTTGGCTGCCTGTTGGATGCGTTATCTTCTGTTCTAAACAACGTTTCTGTTGCTGTTTAGACAACCCTTGTTGCGTGCTCTCCTTGCTGTCCTGGACAACATCCTCTCGGCTGCTGCTGCTACCTAATTGTTCTAGAGCAAAAAAAAAACTTTTTGTTTTTTGCTGTCGTTTTTTTTTAAAATTAAACCTCCAGTGGGGAGGGCACCTATGGAATGCCAGACCTTTATTACTTATAAAAAAAATTGATTTACAATCAAGACGGGGGTACGTTACGACTTTACCCGTGTTAACCAAAAAAAAATTCAAAAAAAAACACCAAACAAAAATTCGTCAAAAGCCCCTTATGCCCACTATTGATACAACTTAAATAAATGGTCCATGAGCTTAAAAGAACTATTAGCAAAAACATTTGCCAGAAAAGAGAACAAAAAAAAAACAGAGTGGGATACTCCAAAACAGAGTGCACAGGCTGTATGCGCAACCTCGCAAATGCAGCCCCACCAAGTGGTCCTTCCAGATTAGGCAGCGAGCACCACGCCAAGAGAACCCGCTCCTGCAGGCAGAGAAAGCCTCGCCCTACAGCATTGGTCAACGATCCCGCAGCGTGCACGGCCTGCCCACATCCGCAACTCCGATCAGCTGTCTCGCATCCCCTGTTTACATAAAACAGGGAGCACCCCGCTGAAAATCAGCTGAGCACATTGAGGCTAACGTAACAATATAATTGAAACCCATGCGATGTAGAATTTCTGAAACCCAATATAATGAAACCCATGGGCTAACTGTAACAATTTAATGAAACCCTTCTCATTCATGTCACATCACCATTAATAAAAAAAAATGTAAAGAGACCAATCACTATCAATAAAAGAGAATGAAGAAAGATTTTCCTTTCCCATCCTCTCTCTTCCATACTTCAGATCACCAAAACTAAAAGTAAGAGAAATAAAAAAAAAGACCTTAAAACAAAACCAAAGAAAGTAGAGTTTGTACATCACAAATCACAGAATAATCACAGAAAGTTAAGAGTTCGTACATCAATATTAACATCTCCAAAGAAAGTAGAGTTTGTACAAGGAAAAAATTAACGAATAATCGATATTATGCATTGAAAATTTCGCGTAGAGTTTAACTCACAAATATTTTTTTTTCTTTGCAAGATTCCAAGCTTTTCTTTTCAAGCGCCTCCCCACCTTTTCAACGCATGTTTTTTTTTTTTTTTTCCTTTTGTGTGTGTGCAAAGAGGAAAAAAACTAGGGTTTCTTTTTAAATAAAAAGTTAGGGTTTCATTAGCTTAAACACCACCCATCCCTTATCTCTTTACCCACCACCAGCCTAAACCTAAGCTTGAAATCAAAAATCATAAACTATTATTACTTGTAATTATTATCAATTAATGTATCAATTAATAATTATTACCAATAAATTATTAACTTCTAAAATAATGCAAGTATATTGGTAAATGAATTGGCGGGTATTACAATATACACACCTAAAAGAATCTCGTCCTGAGATTCGGTAGAGGAAGGTAAGTAGGAAATTAATTCTTAAAATAAACAAACTACAACATCACATGGACAAACAAATAGCTCGTACGTATGCCCATAACTTAATGAAGACAATCACACAAAAATATAAAAAAATTTTAAGTAAGTACAAAAATTACGGAGTGCTACAATATATACAACTCAAAAGAATCTCATCCCGAGATTCGGTAGGGGAAAGAAAGTTAAGCGAATTTCGAAAAATACAACTTGTCAAACGAAAGAAGATTTTTAAAATAAAAATTTCAAATGAATTTTAGTTGCATAAATTTTTATTGTCATTGGAAAAGTAGGGGTGTTACAATATATACAATTCAAAAGAATCCCGTCCCGAGATTCTCAAAAAAGGGTTAACTAAAGATTCAGGATAACAAATCGCTACAAGGAAACTACACGAAATAATGTCATTTACTATTGACATTAAAATCAGTTAGTCACAGAAATCTCATATCGAGATTCACGAATAAAAAGAAACAATAAAAAAAAGTTTCAAAGTTCACCCTTGTCACTTTCTCTCTAAACATTCACACTACTATTCTCCCATATCCACATTCCGAGGATCACCTAGAATCTACCCCAGCCTAGGCTAACCAAATGCTCTGATACCAAACTGTCACGCCCCGATTTTGAACAACATAAATTAATAGATTTTCCAAAAACCAAGGCATGACAGGAACACATTAAATGGTACTGTCATAAGGCAGAAAACAACTAATAAGCTTCCTCAATATCTTCCTCTAAAAATGAGTTCCACAACAAATAAATGAAAATTTCAATAATAAATTCCCCAAATAAATATCTGACAAAACTAAACATTTATATCTAAATCCTACATCTGATTACCTAAGAATAATAATAAAGATCTAAAAAGAATAAAACGTGTCGACTCCTCGGCTATCGTCATGTAGCTACTGTCCTTCCTTAAGCTCCAATTAACCCTGATAGTTCTCTGGGGCTACGCTCATTAAGAACGTACCCAAATTTGTAAAACAATACAAAATCTGGGTCAGTATAATCATACTGATGTGAGCAAACTTACAAATCAAGACAATTAAATATTAAAGGACAAAAAACAAAATTCACCTTAAGGAAGACAAGAAGTTCTCATTCGAGGTTCGAATGAGCTCTTAGTTTCTTCCCACAATGCTAACCTAGTACAAGCTAAAATAATATATACACAATTCATGGCATGCTAAATTCAATGGTTTTATTTAATTATTTATTTTTGATTTCTAATTCTTGGCTTCTTTTCCAAAATCACACTCTCTTCCTGTGCCGAACACACCTCACCCAAGTGTGTCTCCCTTGCCATCGAAGTCACTCGGAGCGTACATGACCCAAGTGGGTTGCCACCTCGAGTGTCATGTCATCTCACTTGATGTTTGATCACTGGCAAGTATTCTTCCTAAATCTACACGTACAACCGAACTCACATGGAACGACGCACCGATATGCAAGCAAGTCTGCATACCCATAATAATATCACACGTATACAAGCAAGTATGTATACAAAAGTTTCTTTTCTTTTCACATTTTTTTTTTGGAGTTGTGGAAAAAGAACATTTACCAAGTATTTTATTTGAGCCATTACTTTTTCAATCAATTAACATCACATCACATTCCCCTTACAAGAACCATATACATAACACATTACCAAGGTGATATTCACAGCATGACAAAATCTATTTTGCCATCTCCTTCAGAAAAGAATGAAAAATAAGTGTGTCGCAAGCACAAACATTCTTTTATCATAGTAACATACACGTGTCAAGAAAAAAAGTTCCATTAATTAGCTATACCCCAAATTAAGATACCATGACTATCCTTATGGAAATCCACCTTTACTTTCTTGCTTAATTATAAAAATCAAAAATTCAGCTCAAACGTTCTAAGAATAGTTTCGGTGCCCCCAAGTTATTCTTCCTATTTAACATATATAGGCCTCATTAACGATCTAGTTGATGCCACCAGATAGTAGGTGACATAGTTCGGATCAAAAAAATGGGCTTGGCTTCAAATCCATGTGATATTCCCAAAACTGTAATAAAAAAATCATAATGAAACCAACACTGTCTGACACAAAAAAAAAAAAAAAAACAGAAACCATATGTTTATTTGGGGAAACCCATACACACATAAAAACATGTCAGTTGAAAATCAGCTGAGCACATTGAGGCTAACTGTAACAATATAATGAACCCATGTGATTAGAATTTCTGAAACCCAAATATAATGAAACCCATGGCTAACTGTAACAACATAATGAAACCCTTCTCATTCTCATGTCACATCACCATTAATAAAAAAAATTTAAAGAGACCAATCACTATCAATAAAAGAGAATGAAGAAAAAATTTCCTTCCCATCCTCTCTCTTCCATACGTCAGATCACCAAAACAAAAATAAAAAAAATAAAAAAAGACTTAAAACAAAACCAAAGAAAGTAGAGTTCGTGCATATTACAAATCACAGAAAGTAGAGTTTGTACATCAGTATTAACATCTCCAAAGAAAGTAGAGTTCGTACATAGGAAAAAATCAACGAATAATCGATATTATGGATTGAAAATTTCGATAGAGTTTAACTCACAAATATTTTTTTTTCTTTGCAAGATTCCAAACTTCTTCTTTTCAAGCGCCTCCCCACCCTTTCAACGCATGTTTTTTTTTCTTTGCTTTTGTGTGTGTGCAAAAAGGAAAAAAACTAGGGTTTCTTTTAAATAAAAGTTAGGGTTTCATTAGCTAAACACACCCATCCCTTATCTCTTACCAACCACCAGCCTAAATCTAAGTTTGAAATTAAAAATCATAAAATATTATACTTGTAATATTATCAATTAATTAGTATCAATTAATAATTACTACCAATAAATATTATTAACTTCTAAAATAATGCAAGTATATTGGTAAGTGAATTGGGCGGGTATTATAATATACACACCTTAAAAGAATCTCGTCCCGAGATTCGGGTTAGAGGAAGGTAATTTAGAAAATTAATTCTTAAATAAACAAACTACACATCACATGGACAAACAAATAGCTCATACATATGCCCATAACTTAGTGAAGACAATCACACAAAAATATAAAATAAAATTCATTAAGTACAAAAATTACGGGGTGCTACAGGAAGCAAAGGATGAGTGTAACCACCCATCCGTTAGAGATAAGCAAAACCACCTCGAAATGCGTGTGCATTACAATTTTTAGATCACTGAGAAAAATGTGACGGGGAAGCAAGACTTTATTACATAACTTTTGTGTGACACACACCTTAAAAAAAAGATATATATAATTTATAGTTTCAGAAACCCTAATTCTAAATTGCATGTGCATTACAACTAAGGCTTCACTTGGAATACGGTAAAAAATGTATAATATAAAAACTTACAACGGTTACATAAACTTGGGTACTTGGTTGGCGTTACGGGAAAATGGTTATTTGAATTTGAATTCAAGACTTCTGAATCTCATAGTTATAAAATTCTGCAAAACTTTGCAGACAAATCTCTTGTATTATTTTGCAAAACTCTTATCATCTTCTCAAGTACTCTCACTTCCTTCATAAACAATCCAACCACTGCCAATGGTAGCCTGGTTGGATGGTTAAGGCTGCGGTGGTTTAAACTTCACGTCTTGGGTATATACTCACTGGCGGCACGCTTGCCTTTCAAAAAAAAAATCCAAACACTGCCGTCATCGCCAACACCACGACCACCATACCATAACCATCACTACCATCACCGTTGCAACCTCCATAACCACCACCGCTGCCATTCATACTGCCACCAGTGCTAGCACTACTATAACATAATCACCACAACCAATGCCTATCACCATAACCACTGTTGTTGCACACTACCACCATGACCATCATAACATATATAACAACCACCGTTACCACAACCATCATCGCCCACATTTACAATCATAATCATCATCACCATGACCATGCCGGAATTACAACTACTATCATCACCAACACCACCACAATCACTTGTGTGATTTGTATAGATTGTGTTTAGTTACTACAAAATGCTCGCAACGTAATGCATTGCAAACTAATGGATCTGCATTAACTTGCAAAATGAATTATTTTGCAATGTACCAAGCGGAGCCTAAATGGAATATATTGTGATTGTCATTCGAATGCACGCAGTCCGACCTGGATGACTTGTCACACTGACTTCACATAACGGATATAGAAAGTCATCATTAATAAGTTAGTGGCCACGCAAGCGAGCCCACTAACTAAGGCGTAGTAGTTGATGATACATGAAATCGTCACCCAATCATAGCCATACACGTGGTTCAAATCATCAAAAATATTGGAGGGTCGTTATGAAGGCTCAAGTCATCATAAATATTGATGGATCGTTTCGAAGGAAATGGATGGAATCACTCCATCTCAATGAAAGAGGAGACCGTTATAATAAACGTCCCCCTTCATTGCGCTAACCAAGCTTAAGTCATGCACACAACTGAATGCAGTAATCAATTCACTCATTTATATAAGGTAAAGGAAAAAGGTATGAGAAAGGGAAATTGATTCGACTATCCTATCTACACTATGCAACTTTAACTGACTTTTGTCCAGATTTACTTCATTCTTCAAACAAAGTTGTTGAATTAAGCATCGAAGTGCCTTTGGCCACCAAAAAGATGGTCTTTGGCAGTCTAACATCTGTTTTGCAGATCAAACTCTTAGGAAGACCAAATTTGGATGCATCAGTTGGTTCGAACCCAATTGAAAACATAATTATTAGTTTAAAGTTTTGCTGGTTGTTTTGGTCTTTAACAGGTTCGCAGACTCGCAGGTCCACGAGCCCGAGCAAAAGTGAGTCAGTAGGATGAGTCTGAATTCAAAAGATGAGTCTGGAAGACGGACCCGAATAGAAGCTAGCCCATGGAGGACGAACCCGAATGAAAAATGAATCCCAAAAACGAGTCCAGTGGACAGGCCCGAATAGAAGGTAGCCCGTGGAAGATGAACTCGAATTAAAAAAAAAAAAAAGGTAGCCCGTGGAAGATGAACTCGAATTAAAAAAAAAAGAATCGATTAGAAGGTAGCCCATCTCTTTCTTCAACTTCATCAATGTAAGCTACACGGAGAGATGGATTACTGCAGTAATATCAGTGAACATTAGCTTCCTTTGTTAAATGAACAACTATTCAAAGAGAGATTTGACAAACATAATATCGACCATGATAAAGTATGATTGACATACTTCACCATCAAGTTCAGAATGTCTGTTGCACGCCGATCTCCAGATCGCTTCTGATTGCCATAGTTCTGACAGGTGGCAACATATGTAAATTTCATATCAGCAACAGCCTCTAGTTGAGCAAATAAAGATCTCTGGCTCTTCTTCTCTTCCTCTGATGGAACTGTAACCGCCTTGTATCCTTCTAATATTTCTACAACATTAAAATATAAATAATCACAACTCTGACAAATATTTTCATTTTTTTTGTTTTAAAGATGTATGTCTCTCTTCCTCTATTAAAGAGTGAAACAACCAGAGGGGGCATACATCTTTAAGAAAAGGAAAAAAAAAAAAAAAAAAAAAGAGGGGGGGAGGGGGGGGGGGGTTGGTGTGGTTGTTTGGACGGGGAGAATACCTTAATCCTCAACAATGCAGCCAAGAAAAATGAACAAACCCTTCCTAAAAAACAATAAATCTATAGACGAGACAAGATACACTTTATTCCATAAAGAACCACGAAATAGAGAACATACAACGTGCAGTAAATACTAAATGTATCTTGCAAATAAGTGTTCTTTAGAGAAATGTCTCTTGCAAATAAGTACTCTTTAGAGAAAATTTTAATCATAAACAAGAAGCGGTGAAGGATATTGTGTCAGATATTTGTAGCTTGCTCCATAGAAGTGCCCATACCTTAGCCAGTCATACCTAGTAAAAAACGTTTTCATGCTCTTACCATTTTCAGAAGCCATATCAAGAAAAGCTTGAAGCTTCAAGGCCCTACGGTAGTACATCATTCCTCTGACTGCAAGACCAGTTAAGTTCATTGGTAAGAATCAGAAGAAATCAAAAGAAAGATTTAAGTGCATATTCTACCTGTTCGGCAGTGTTTGTCCTCTCAAGGAGACCCAATGGCGAAGTTGTAAGACATTCTCTTCGTTTTCCCAAACCTCACTTTCTCTTTTACAATTGATCCTCTCCTTGAAGTTGTTCCATTCATCTAACAGCCAAACAATAAAAATTAACACCGCCAATCATATTATAGGCATTTACATGATACTTAAGAAGTTAAACCATGGTGATATTGAAAAAAAAAAAAAAAAAAAAGCAAACCTGGAAAGATTTTTTGCAGGTAAAATATGATTGATATACCATCTTCATTCTCAAGTTCAAGGTCAGTTTTCTAGTAGACTGTCTCCTCACTATAGTATGGAGTCAAAACACTGCCAATATCAAATAATCATAAACAAGAAGCGGTGAAGGATATTGCTTAAAAAGTCCATATCTGTACCGCAAACCATAACCCCATGCAGGCAAGTTTAATGTTGCCATGGACTCAAGAAAACATGATGCTAACCTTCCCAACCCGCCACCATTTCCGAGCGCAACATCTTTCTCCTATAAGGCATTAACCATTATATTAATATTGACCTTACACTTCAATTAGCAATAGAAACAAGTCATGTTTGTTCATAATTCCAGTATGAGGAAACGGATAAAGAGAAGTACAAGTGTTTGTCAACATTAACATAACACAAAACCTGTGATTCTCCACATCCTATTTAACATAGATTTGGCTCCAATTCAGCATGATTTCAATTGGAGAAAAGTTTCAGTTTGCGTAGTACATGGAATCTACATTATAAATTGCTATTGAACTGTTCATAATTTTCATAAGAAAATACATGGAAAGTAAGGAACTAAGGGTATGTTTGGTTGCATGAAATCCTATGCTATGGGTTTTGAATGTACCTGGTGAGTGATGTTTTCAAGCTGATGTCCCAATTTGTTTAAAGCATCAGCATACGCATCTCGAATGTTGAGATTTCCTATAGCATTGGATAGAGCTCGTCCCTGAAGATACTCCCACAATAAGAAAACCAATTCACCATTGAGTTGTTCAAGCTCAATCATGGCACCTGCAATTCCATCCACTAATCTATTGTCATTTTCAGCATTAAAGAAACATCCACGATCCTTTGCATCTAGGACTAACCTTCTTGTTGTTGAAGAGATGGAGGTAGAAGCTAACCTTGTTGTTCCTAACCCTGCAAGAACCACTAATTTCAAACCCCACAGAGAGGACAAAACTCAAACACCAAGCAATCAGAGCCGAACAACATGCAATCAGAAATGAGAACTAATTATGCAGAACCACCAATTCAAATCCCACAGAGGACAGACCTCAAACACATCATCTAAATTAGAACCTCCACCCCATTTAGTCTGTTTTGCTTCTTAAACTTCATTCCTTCTCAAAGTCATTCAAAACAAATACAATCAACGAAACCCACGCCAAAATCCACCTAATCAACCCCCATTCACATAATCACCCAACAAACCAACACCCCCATATATCAAAATTCAACAAAAACAACCAAAATCCAACATGCAAATTCACAATTAACACAAACAAACCAAAACCCATTAAGAAAATCAAACCAAAAACACAATTACCTTCAAAACAGCAGGAGATGCCTAGAACAATTTACTGGTTACTCATATTCACTCTCAGTTTCTTCTTCCTTAATCTGTCAGAAGCTAGACATCATAAGCAACTCCCTTCTGCAGTTGTCATTGGAACCGTTTACTGTGACACATACTTCCAACAAGATTTCTCTACCAACAGCCACTTCATATCAGGTTCATGTCTCAACTCGCAGTTAATTTTCATACTTCAATTCCATAATATTTCCTAAATTCATTTCTGCAGGTGCTACTGTTGCGGTGAAGTGTGGGGGTGATGCTTCGAAAACAGGGTTCTACAAAGAAGTGAAGACAAATGAGCGCAGGGTGTTCAAAGTTAATCTACCTCTTGCAGTTATCAAACATGTCAAGACAATCAAGGGATGTTCGGTGAAGTTAATCAGCAGCAGTGAGCCATTCTGTTCAGTGGCTTCATCTGCGACTTCATCGTCACTCCATCTGAAGTCTAAAAAGGAAGGAACACATAATAATATATTCTCAGCTGGGTTTTTCGTCTTCAAGCTACTCAAACAGCCAGAGCTCTGCAACCAGAAACCTAGTGAGGACTTGGGTTCTAGCAAAGCACCCCTTCTTCCCACCCCAGAAACACCTATTTTACCACCCACTACCCCAAATCCAACACTGCCACCTACAACTCCAAACCCAACACTTCCATATTTACCTCCGATTCCATTATTCCTAAATCTGCCTCGGGAGCTGCTCGAAGAGAGACGCAGAGAGAGAGAGCTGATCGAAGGAGATGAGAGGTGAGCAAGAGATCGAGCAGAGAAAGGCAAGCTAGAAGGAGATGGGAGGCGAGCAGAGAGGCGAGCACGAAGGAGATGAGAGGCGAGGCGAGTTCTGTTGTGAATGGGGGGAGAGGAGATAAAGTAGCGAAAAACCAAAAAATTTGGGAGTGCCAAAATGCCCGCCAATGCCCGCCATTGACTATAGCTTTTTTTATTTGCAAAGTCATTGAAAATTGATTTTTTATAGCATTGTTATAAAAAACGCTATCCGTGAATGCTATTATTGAGTATTTGTGTTGTAGTGATCTTGAGGACGAATCTGGATAGAAGCTAGCCCGAATGAAGGACGAATTTGATGTGTCTGAACAAATGACGAATTCGACCGGCCCAAATAGATACGAGCCTTACTACAACACTAGTCCAGAAGACGGACCAACATGCCCGAGTAGAGATTGGTCCAACAATGGACATATCCAACATGGTTGAGTAGAGACTGCTCCGATAGGGGATGAATCCGACAAGAATCAGGTCTGCATGCCCCGACTTAAGATTAGTTAAACTGATTTCGTCTGGCTCAGACTCATGTAGTTCAATCACGCTGACTTCATCTGGTCCGGACTCATGGAGCTGACAACGAAGATTACTTCACCTAGTAAACATCTGATCTGAAATCATGGAGTTCACCTAGTAACAAACTCAAGAAGTCGACTACGATGATTCGTCACGAACGACATCTGGTCTGAACTCACGAAGTCCGAATACAATAACTTGTCACAAAAATCTTCGTCTGGTCAAAATTCATGCAGCCCGAAAATCTGATGATTTCATTCAGTCCGAACTCACGCAGACTGACCCCGATGACTTGTCACACTTACTTCACATAACCAATAAAGAAAGTCATCATTAATAG
Source organism: Berberis thunbergii (assembly GCA_003290165.1). Classification (NCBI taxonomy): domain Eukaryota; kingdom Viridiplantae; phylum Streptophyta; class Magnoliopsida; order Ranunculales; family Berberidaceae; genus Berberis; species Berberis thunbergii. The sequence continues at coordinate 12,408 of QNQO01007183.1, forward strand.
GTTAGTGGCCACACAAGCCAGCCCGCTAACTGGGGGGGGGGGGGGTAGCTGATGATACATGAAATCGTCATTCAATCATAGCCATACATGTGATTCAAATCATCATAAATATTGGAGGGTCCTTACGAAGGCTCAAGTCATCATAAATATTGATTGACTGTTACAAAGGAGATGGAGGAAATCACTCTATCTCAATGAAGGAGGAGATCGTTATAATAAATGTCTCCATTCATTGCGCCAACTGAGCTTAAGTTACGCATACAACTGAATGCAGTCATCAATTCACTCATTATATAAGGTAAAGGAAAATTTATGAGAAAGGGAGGTTGATTCGACTATTCTATCTACACTATGCAACTTTAACTGAGTTTTGTCAAGATATACTTCATTCGTCAAATAGAGTTATTGACTTAAGCATCGGAGTGTCCCACAAAAAAATGTGGTATTTAACAGTTTAACATCTGTTTTGCAAGTCAAGACGCTCAGTAGGATGAGATTTGGACGCATAAAATTCAATACAATTATTTTTTATGTCATGATGATGGTAATGAGATGACATCATTTGAAAGTGATAAGATGATATGTATAGTGACCATATATGTTGGGGATTGATTTGATGGGGATGTCCCTAAATTCGGTTTGACCTTTCAGATAATAATTAACTCATACAAAATTCATCACTTTCAGATCACATAGGAATAATTGATAAAATTGTGATGCTGAAGCAAGTCTTTATTGCAGCACTTTTGGTTGTAGAAAGATGATTGACAACATTATGTCTAGACATTCATTATTATGTAAAAGAAAGCATTTATCAAATCCATGCATCAAATAAAAGAGATAGAGGTGGAGACAGAGCATGATCTCTTCGAAATGTAAAACCAACACCAGGTTCGTTTGAATGTAAAGCTTCTCGATCCCGTCCTTTTCAGAATGACATTATCAACTAGGACCCGCATGACAATAAGGCCAGGACCTTATTCCCCTTCTATAAATACAGGCATCTTCATATCTTCCAAGACATCTTGAGTTCTCTTCGTCAATCTAGCTCACATTGTCTCTGATTCTCTTTTAGTTGTCCCTAGCTAATAGGGTCGGTTCGGTTTTTCACTTAAACTGTGAACCAAACCGACTTTGATCGGTTTCAAAACTTTCAAATCGAAATCGAGCCAAACTAGCTAAAATCAAATAACTACACTTAGTCAATTAGGTTCTAGCAATAAAGAGAAGACTAAAACTGATATTTTTTAAAGATCTCAACTTCGGATAGAAAGTAAATAACCAAGGTAACCAAGGAACGAAGGATTAAATAGAAAGCTGAAGATTCCAAATGGATAATACGTATGATAAAGCCTTGTTATCCTTAGTCAATTAGAGGAAAAGGTGCGAAGTACCAAATGCCATGAGGTTAGTTAACCTCATAATTACCGATCTTAAAAGTCTTCATAAAAAAAACTATCTAAGTTTCTAGAACCTCATGGAGAAATAAAAAGGCACCTTTAATTTGTAGATTACTTTCAAGTGATCATATATCAGATTGACTGAAACGATAGCTGGATAGAAGAGTTATGGTTGGGAAAGATCAGGGCTTTGTTCATTAGCCGACAAATCTCTTCCCTACCATACATCTTCTGCAACTGATGAAGGAGCATGACCTCGAATGCAATTTGGATTCAAATGCATTATAATATAAAAATGACTGATTTCTCAAAATAAATGTAGAAGTGTTACATCTGAGAAACGACGCTCAAATACCAAAATAATGGAAATTATATACAGGGCTCAAACTTGTATAGAGGCGAGTAACTGAGGCTAATGTAACTCGAATTATGAATCCTAAATCTCTACCTTACAAAATGTAATTGGAATGAATCCTTATAAGGATATTTTATTTATGGAATGCAGTCCCAGAAATCTTGCAACAAAATAACCAAATTTTTCTAATTATCTATCATAAAAGCATAATCAAAAGTCCTCGCATGGAAACCCGACATAAATATTTGTACAATAACATGACACAATATATTGTCAAATTAAAAGTAGTTGGGAGTATCTTTGATCGTGGAGATCAATCATGTCCTACCCTAGCGTACAAATAATAAAAATGATATCCACCTTTCAAAGTTCAAAGAAAACATAATAAAAATTGGCTTCCAATTACTCATTGTAAAAATATATCACGAATAGAGTCAACGAAACAAAATCCGGATTGTATGTACTTCCATCGTACCAACAACAAATGTTGTTTTTAATGTTGTTTTTTTATGGCAATGTCATGATGTTGATAGCAGTCACTCTCATCGCGATATGCGTGCGTTTCAATCTTAAACATGGATGGATGATAGAATCTGTTGCCATGCATATTCCAACTCTATAAATACTTCTCAACTCTTATTACAAATCTCCAACCATTACAACTTTTTTTCTATCTGATCATTTGTTGAAAACTTTTTCTCATTTCTTGTCACAATGGGCATGGGTGATGATCCGCCAACCGAACCCAAGCAGGCTGGAGCTAGTTCAAGTGGCAAGAAGTAATCGAAAACGGAAGACTTAAGCTACGTATCAGTAGAAAACGATTCCAAGCTGAAGCTGAAATCAGAAAAATGTAAGATGCTGGATTAAGATATTGGCATATATTATGTAAGATGTAGATGTAAGGTCATGATGCATACGTGCAGTGTATCTGATGAATAAGAAGGTTAATTATCTACTTTAGTAACAACGATCTTTGGTCATATTGAACTTCATCTTCAAAACAAGAGCAGGAACTAAATGAATTCTACTTAATCCCTTAACCCTGTTGGATTCCCATATGCAGGGGGTTTTATTACTCGATCAGTCTCTTCAATTGACAAACAATTTTCTTACAGGTTTTTAAGATTTCCGGTTAATTAATTTTATATTCAAAATTTCAAGCGTTCTCGTTCATTTGAGAACCAGCAACCAAATGGATATCCTAAGCCAATTAACAGCTATTATAAAAATATTAATTAACAGTCAGCCATACTCCCTTTAACATCCATTGATGGTGTTGGCAACAGCAATTACACCACCATCTTGGTAAGGCAGTGTTGGTAGTCTTTTTGCTTGCTCGTCTTGATTGAATCTCGCTGGAATCACTCTTGCTGCCACCAGAAAATGCCATTAGGAACAATGAAGGTATTCCTGCCTTTACTGTAGAGGAGGATTCCCTTAACTTCCAATAAGTCTTGTTTTCTATAAATGTCAACTTTTAGAAAGAAGCTATTAATGATGAAATGAACTCTGTTGAGTCTAATAAAACCTGACATTTAGTTGACTTGCCATCAGATTGCAAGACGATAGGCTATAAGTGGGTATTTAAGAAGAAATTGAAACCCGATGGAAATGTTGAAAAGTTTAAGGCTCGTCTTGTAGCCAAAGGGTTTAGACAAAGAGAAAATGTTGACTTCTTTGACACATATTCTCCTGTGACTAGAATTACATCTATTCGAGTGCTAATTTATCTTGTTGCAATACACGATCTAGTATTGTACCAAATGGATGTGAAGACTGCTTTTCTTAATGGTGATTTAGAAGAAGAAATTTACATGAACCAACCTGAAGTTTGTCTAATTATCTTGCAACAAAAAAACCAAATTTGTCTAATTATCTATAATAAAATTTTCTTTACCGCCCAGATAGTAACGATAGTATGCTCATATATTGTTAGAATGAAAGAATGAAAGGTTTGATAGATAATTAGATATTCTTCTTAAGAGTGCCAAACAATGAGCCAACAAAAAAAGGTAAGAGTAACTTCAAGGATTGGCCAAGAGGGACCAACTTGTCTCGCGTTCTCCTATTTTAATGCATTATTGGCTTGATTAGATGTGATATGTGTCAATGGGATGCCAACTCAATATGGTAGGTCTATGGCGGATGGAATCAAAAGTTCAGAATTCAAACTTTGGCGGCAGCATCTAAGGTTTGATGTGGACTTATGAAGAGCCTAATGTCAGGATATATGATATTGCTTCGGGTTTCCTCAAATCTTCTCGTGGATCTTCTAACTCATTCTGATTCAAATTATCATTTGGCAATGACTAGATTACCTTACATGAAGTAGTCATTGTTCACAATTTTCTCGTGGATCTTCTGACCCACAATTTTCCATTTCTCCTATCGACATATCATAAGATTCTGTTAAGATAATAAAGACATAAACAAGAGAAATTGACAAGTATGATCAAGAGTCCTCGCATGGCAACCCCACATGCATAAATATTTGTACAATAACATGATATAATATATTGTCAAATTAAAAGTAGTTGGAAGTATCTTTTATCGCGGAGATCAATCGATCATGTCCTATAGCGTACGCACATATTCTTTGTTTGTAACAATACGTGACATCTAATATGTGATTATCATTGATACAATTTCTATTTGTGTAATTATATTAATATCACGATCGATCGTTGACATCATCAGCGCATACACTCAAAATGTGTAGCAAGTATAAATTAGAAACTTGTAAAATTGAGGGATTAAATGTTCATATGGTGTTTGTTGAAGAGCTTGTACTGTATATGAAATGAAAAAGGTAAATAAATTCCTTTGCCAAAGGTACTCAACTATGCCGAATGAAAGCTCATCTCACTGAAGCAATCAGACCGGTGTGACCAATTCGCTATACACATATATCAACATTGCCCGAGGCTCATTTCTAGACCTCGATGCCTTTGGTGATGAAGTTGTTGGGGGGTCTTATAGACAAAATGTATATCTAATAACGTGATGTATATCTCATAAAAAAAAAAAAAAAAAATTTGTCACCAAAGGCCCGACATTTTCAAATCATGATATCCACCTTTCAAAGTTCAAAGAAAACATAATAAAAATTGGCTTCCAATTACTCATTGTAAAAATATATCACGAATAGAGTCAACGAAACAAAATCCAGATTGTATGTACTTGCATCGTACCAACAACAAATCTAGAAATTTTTTTCTTTTTAATGTTGTTGTTTTTTTATGGCAATGTCATGATGTTGATAGCAGTCACTCTCATCGCGATATGCATACGTTTCAATCTTAAACATGGATGGATGATAGAATCTGTTGCCATGCATATTCCAACTCTATAAATACTTCTCAACTCTTATTACAAATCTCCAACCATTACAACTTTTTTTAATCTGATCATTTGTTGAAAACTTTTTCTCATTTCCTGTCACAATGGGCATGGGTGATGATCCGCCAACCGAACCCAAGCAGACTGGAGCTAGTTCAAGTGGCAAGAAGTAATCGAAAACGGAAGACTTAAGCTACGTATCAGTAGAAAACTATTGAGAATATTCTCATGATTATGCTATTGAATATGGCATTGAGAATATTCTCATGATTATGCTCTCAATTATGCTATGATTATGCTATTGAATATGGTCTTGATTATGTAATATAGTGTTTTAGGATGATTGCTATGTATAAAGAAGTTAGCAGATTGTTAGGGTGATTAGGAGTTGCCTATAATGGCAGAATAACTTGTATATAAACATCATAGATCAATGAAAAAGGTAGAGCATCATTCTCACTATTATTTGTCATGGTATCAGAGCCAAAGGTGAGAAGGTATTTCAAACATACCTTGAGGCAACACGCCAATCGATCTGAAAAAGAGGAAAGGCGTCTTCTTCGTCTAAAGTAGCACTAAGCTTAGAAGAATTCTAAGCTTCAATCGATCTGAAGCAGCACCAACCACAATCGCCCCTTGCTCGACCGTCATCCCTGAATCGACCAAAGATTGATTGACCTTGCCCCCAGATTGCTCGAAAAATCTTGAAACTCTTCAATACCCTTGATAACCCTCTGGAACAACCCTCAAACAGATCCTGAATCAACCCCAAAGTAGATCTGAGCCAAAGTAGATGTTGTGGAGCGACGCTTGATAGTAGATCTGAAACAGAAAGATCTTGATTGCAAATTGCAGAATTACAGATCTTGATTGTAGATCTGAATCAACCCCAAATAAGAAGGGACAGATCTTGATAGTAGATCTTGATTGACGAAGACGATAAGCTCTGTGAAAACCCATCTGAAAACCCTAACTCAGATCAAACCCATCTGGTTTGATTGACGAAGACGATAAGCTCCTTGACTGCACTTGTTGTGCGATCTCTGTCTCTGGCCCTCTTTCTCCACCACCTTCATTTGGTCCACGAAGAACAATAACAGGATTAAAGGGGGATCGATCATTACCATTCCTTCTTCGACGAAATCCAAGAGTCCCAGACCCAGACCCACTGTTCTGATCCGAGCTCGGTCTGTTCCACAACGTGTACATAGCCGCCGCAGGAAACCTCCTGCTTCTTCGACCCTCCACAGGCGCAGTAGGTGTTGGTGCAACAACAACAGATCGAGATAGGGTTTCGACTTCTTCAACAAACCCTCCTTCACAATCTGAACAAATAGTTGTGGTGTCTTAGGGCGAGGAATGTGAGGAAGCTTGACAGAACCACTGAATTCATTCTTGTGAAAGACGGTGTAGGTGTTGTCCGTGAAACATTGGCTTTGTGACAGAAAAAACAAGTAAACATTGTAGTCTCTTCAGTCGTGCCCTTCCGCACTACTCCACTGCTCCCTCTGCTTCATAAACATCGATCATGGTTAGTGGTGTCAACACTGCTCAGACAGGTTCTTCTGGGGCAGGAGTGATTGAGACAGATGCATCTCCATTGCCCGGGCTGAATACTAATCAATGGCAGACACTTCTCCAAATGTTGGGCGGGTCAAAATCTGCAACGACCGATACGATGACTGGTAAGCCTTGGATTATTGACACGGGAGCTTCGAATCACATGACTGGCACGATCGGGGATCTTCGTGAACTAAGGGCGATTGCTCAATGTCCCGTGGGATTGCCAGATGGGAGTAGCGCTATCGCCACTAAAGAGGGGATGATCCTTCTTGACAGAAATTTCTGTTTGAAAAATGTTCTTTATGTGCCAGGGTTAACTTGCAATTTAATTTCTGTGTCGCAATTGACTGATCACTATAACTATTTTGTCCAATTCACTAATGATATGTGTGTTATACAGGACCGCACTTCGAGGATGCTGATTGGTGCGGGTGAACGACGCGATGGACTCTATTACTTTCGGAGGCTGCCACAGGTTCACGCAATAAAGGCCACTAGTGTGGTGACTCTTGATCTATGGCACCAGCGACTGGGTCATCCATCTCTACAAGTAACAAAATTAGTTCCCGAAGTAAGTTTTAGTGAAACGAAAAATCGCTTGAATAAAAATTGTGATGTCTGTCAGAGGGCAAAGCAAAGTAGAGATAAGTTTCCTGTTAGTGAACATAAAGCTTCGACTATTTTTGAACTTATTCACACTGATTTATGGGGACCTTATAGAACAACTTCTTCTTGTGGTGCTTCTTACTTTCTGACCATTGTTGATGATTTTTCCCGTGCCGTATGGATTTATTTACTTATTGATAAGAAAGAGGTCTCTCATACTCTTCAAATGTTTTTCTCGATGGTTAAGAGACAATTTGATAAAGAGGTAAAAATTTTGAGGAGTGATAACGGCACTGAATTCATTTGTCTGCGACAATATTTTCTTGATCATGGGATTGTTTTTCAAACGTCTTGTGTGGGAACACCTCAACAAAATGGGCGGGTTGAACGGAAACACCAACATATTTTGAACGTAGCTCGGGCGCTGCGTTTTCAGGGCTCTCTTCCTATTGAGTTTTGGGGAGAATGTGTGTTGACGGCTGGGTACTTGATAAATAAGACTCCCTCCTTGGTCTTGAATGGGAAAACACCTTATAGTGTCTTATATGGCAGCACACCCACTTACGATCACTTGCGCATTTTGGGATCCTTGTGTTATGCACATGTACAGACGGGGGATAAGTTTGCCAGTAGAAGTCGAAGGTGCGTCTTTGTTGGGTATCCTTATGGAAAAAAGGGGTGGCGTTTGTATGACTTGGAGAAACGAGATTTCTTTGTTTCTCGTAATGTTGTATTATCGGAAGGTGTTTTTCCTTTTGCAGATAATTTTAATTTAGACCACGATGGACTACCTAATATCGAGGCTGTTCACGAGGAGTTTGAGGAAACATCTACGCCTGTTTTGAGGGGGGGTGTCGAGGAGTTTGTACAGCCGGATGGAGCTGCTGGGCAGTCGGCATGTGCCGAGGAGTTTGTTCAGCCGGATGGGGCTGCTGGGCAGTCGGCGTGTGCCGAGGATGGGGCAAATGCTGGTGTCGAGGCGGTTGTACAGCCGGATGAGGCTGCTGGACAGCCGGTTTGCGCAAACCAGGAGGACAACCCGGACGCAAGTCAGGAAGATGTGTTGGGCAGGGGTCAACGCAGAAGGCAAGCCTCGGTACGACTCCGTGATTATGTTACTCATACCATTCGGAAAATGAGTCCATCCGTACCACCTTCACCCGTACCACGGCATTCCTCAGGTACACCCTATCCTATAGCACATTATGTGAATTGTGATAATTTTTCTATGCGACATAGACATTTTCTTGCAGCCTTGACAGCAAATCGGGAACCTGTGTGCTATTCTGAGGCCGTGAAAGACAGCCGCTGGAGGGATGCCATGCGACGAGAAATTGAGGCACTTGAGATTAATGAAACCTGGGTTGTAGCAGAATTGCCACCAGGAAAGAAAGCTCTAGGATGCAAGTGGGTATACAAGATCAAGTATAATTCAGATGGTACCATTGAGCGATTGAAGGCTCGACTGGTTATTCTTGGGAATCATCAAATTGAAGGAATTGATTATACAGAGACATTTGCTCCAGTAGCTAAGATGGTTACAGTGAGGGTCTTTCTTGCCGTTGCGGCTGCCATGAATTGGGAAGTCCATCAGATGGATGTTCATAATGCATTTCTCCATGGTGATCTTACGGAGGAGGTATACATGAAATTACCACCCGGTTTTCAGGTGGGGACTTTCGGGAAGGTGTGCAAGCTTAGGAAATCATTATATGGGCTGAAGCAGGCACCCTGGTGCTGGTTCGCTAAACTGTCAACTGCTTTGAAGAATTATGGTTTTCAGCAATCTTATTCAGATTATTCTTTGTTTACTCTACAGAGAGGTGCGGTTCAGCTCAGTGTTCTTGTTTATGTCGACGACCTTATCATCTCTGAGCGTAATCCGGTTGATATACAGAAATTCAAGGGTTACCTCAGTGCTTGTTTCTACATGAAAGATCTGGGTCCTTTAAAGTATTTCTTGGGGGTAGAAGTGGCACGCGGACCAGATGGGTTTGTACTTTGTCAACGCAAATACGCGCTTGACATCATTTCTGAGGCCGGATTGCTAGGGGCAAGGCCCGCGGCTGTACCACTGGAACAGAATCATCGACTTGCCTTGTCTACGAGTCAAGAGCTCGCTGATCCCGAGCCTTATCGTCGCTTGGTGGGGCGGCTAATTTATTTGTGTTTTACTCGACCAGAATTATCTTATAGTGTTCATCTTTTATCTCAATTTATGCAACGTCCTCGGGCAGACCACTGGGAAGCTGCTTTGCGGGTGGTCCGGTACTTAAAAGGTAATCCGGGTCAAGGTATACATTTGAGTAGTAAGTGTGACATGCAGTTACATGGGTGGTGTGACGCTGACTGGGCCGGATGCCCATTGACTAGGTGATCCCTCACTGGGTGGTTAGTGTTTCTTGGGAACTCGCCAGTATCTTGGAAGACAAAGAAGCAACATACAGTATCTCGTTCCTCCGCAGAGGCAGAATACCGGTCTATGGCTATGACTACATGTGAGTTGAAATGGCTAAAAGCTATTTTAGCTAGCCTCGGGATGTCCCACACACGTTCTATGTCTCTTCATTGTGATAGTCAGGCGGCTCTTCATATATCTCAAAATCCCGTATTTCATGAACGGACAAAACACATTGAAGTGGATTGTCACTTTGTCCGTGATGAGATTGTTGCCGGAAATATCAATCCCACCTATGTCCCGTCCAATGCGCAACTCGCTGACATTTTCACAAAAGCGTTGGGCAAACGACAATATGAGTTTCTACTTCGCAAGTTGGGCATACGGGATCTCCATGCACCAACTTGAGGGGGGGTATTGAGAATATTCTCATGATTATGCTATTGAATATGGCATTGAGAATATTCTCATGATTATGCTCTCAATTATGCTATGATTATGCTATTGAATATGGTCTTGATTATGTAATATAGTGTTTTAGGATGATTGCTATGTATAAAGAAGTTAGCAGATTGTTAGGGTGATTAGGAGTTGCCTATAATGGCAGAATAACTTGTATATAAACATCATAGATCAATGAAAAAGGTAGAGCATCATTCTCACTATTATTTGTCAAAAACGATTCCAAGCTGAAGCTGAAATCAGAAAAATGTAAGATGCTGGATTAAGATATTGGCATATATTATGTAAGATGTAGATGTAAGGTCATGATGCATACGTGCAGTGTATCTGATGAATAAGAAGGTTAATTATCTACTTTAGTAACAATTGATCTTTGGTCATATTGAACTTCATCTTCAAAACAAGCGCAGGAACTAAATGAATTCTACTTAATCCCTTAACGCTGTTGGATTCCCATATGCAGGGGGTTTTATTACTCAATCAGTCTCCTCAATTGACAAACAATTTCTTACAGGTTTTTAAAATTTCCAGTTAATTAATTATATATTCAAAATTTCAAGCGTTCTCGTTCATTTGAGAACCAGCAACCAAATGGATATCCTAAGCCAATTAACAGCTATTGTAAAAAATATTAACAGTCAGCCATACTCCCTTTAACATTCAATTACATACATTGATGGCGGTGTTGGCAACAGCAGTTATACCACCATCTTGGTAAGGTGGTGTTGGTAGTCTTTTGCTTGCTCGTCTTGATTGAATCTCGCTGGAGTCGCTCCTGCTGCCACCAGAAAATGCCATTAGGAACAATGAAGGTATTCCAGCCTAGGTAACGCTTGCTCTCTACCATGCACATTTTCTGCAACTGATGAAGGAGCGTGACCTAGAATGCAATTTGGATTCAAATGCATTATGATTTCGTAAATGACTACCATTCCAATCGTGGGCTAGTATTTTTTTTTTTTTTTTAATTTTAATTTTAATTTATGGCATGCGGTCCCAGAAATCTTGCAACAAAATAACCAAATTTGTCTAATTATCTATCATAAAATTTTCTTTACAGCTCAAATGGAGTTGGGCCCTTGTTGGTGGATCTTCTGACTCATTCTGATTCAAATAGTCATTGAGAAATTGACAAGTATGATCAAAAGTCCTCAGCATGGCAACCCCACATAAATATTTGTACAATAACATGATATAATATATTGTCAAATTAAAAGTACGTAGTTAGGAGTCGTATCTTTGATCGTGGAGATCGATCATACTCAACTGGACCGAATGAAAGCTCATCTCACTGAAGCAATCAGACCGGTGTGACCAATTCGTTATATATATATATATCGACATTGCCTGAGGCTCATTTCTAGACCTCGATGGCTAGGTGATGATGTTGTATGTACTCGCTTCATACCAACAACAAATCTGGGAACACTTTTCGTTTTTCAACTCTTCTAAAGAAAAACTGGTGGTTTTTTTATGGCATTGTCAAGATGTTCATATAGCAGTCACTCTCATCAATATGCGTGCGCAGTTCATTCTTAAACATGCATGGATGATATAATCATTCCAACTCTATAAATTCTTCTCAACCATTACAACATTTTTCTATATAATCATTTGTTGAAAACTTTTTCTAATTTCCTGTCACAATGGGCATGGGTGATGATCAGCCAACCGAACCCAAGCAGGCTGGAGCTAGTTCAAGTGGCAAGAAGTAATCGAAAACGGAAGGCTTAAAACTACGTATCATCAGTAGAAAACGTTGCAAGCTGAAGCTGAAATCAGAAAAATGTAACATGCTGGATTAAGATATTGGCATATATTAAGATGAAAGAATATTATGTGAACACCATCCTAATTTTCTGTAAGTACGGATCAAGGTTAAATCTCAAAGCCGCCGCCACCAACCTTGGGCGCTAGCTCGACCGGCCAGCACCCAGACTGGCCGCCGTCTCTTCTAGCCGCCCCTCTTTGCCTGGCTATCGACTGGATCGACTGCTCTTTGCTTGATTTTGGCCGTCGATTGGATTGATCTGCTGCGACCAAGATTGGATCATCTTTGCTGCCTGGATCGACTGGATCTACCAAGATTGGCTGCTCTTTGCTGCCTGGATCGCCCAAGATTGGCTGCTCTTTGTTGCCTGGATCGACCAAGATTGGATGCTCTTTGCTTGATTTTGGCCGTGGGATCCGTTCTTTGCTTGGACGACAATCTTCTTGGCCGTCGATTTTGGCTGTCGTCTGAATCACTGCTGACCGTCGACTGGATCGACTGCTCACGCTGCTACCGTCACTTTGCAGGTCTGGCTAGGTCAGGGTTTCATGTGGTATGACAGCTCCACTAGCCGTCAACACTTCTTCTCCCCCAACGGGGAGTAAGGTACCTGCAAAAGAGGTTAGTAAGCCATCATTCACCCAAATACTTGGAAAAATACTGGTTGATGAGGTTAAGGAAACACATGTTGAGGGAACTAGATTCCGGAAAGAAAGAGAACTTGCCATTGGGCTTACGGCATCTGACGAAACTCTTGGGGAAGCATTCATGGAAAAACACGTGATAGTATTAAAGTTCTCTAGCTATAGACCAACATTGGCAGATATTCGAGATTCGATACATCGAACCTGGGGGATTGTAGGTGATTTCTCACTAGGCTTGCTAGATCAACGTCACGTTTTTGTTCGGCTTCAATCTGAGGCGGAAACAAATAAAGTCTTGTCAAGGGACTCGTTCTTGATTCGGGGAGCTCGATTCAAAGCTTTTCGTTAGCATGATGGTACCAGTCTGAAAGCAGATCCGACATCGATTCTACTATGGGTAGAGTTGTCTAACTTGCCTTTACATTTATTTCTAGCTCGACCGGCCACCACCCGGCCTGGCTGCCGTCTCTTCTAGCCGCCCCTCTCTGCCTGGCTAACGACTGGATTGACTGCTCTTTGCTTGATTTTGGCTGTCGATTGGATCGATCTGCTGCGACCAAGATTGGTTGTTCTTTGCTGCCTGGATCTACCAAGATTGGCTGCTCTTTGTTGCCTGGATCGCCCAAGATTGGCTTCTCTTTGCTGCCTGGATCGACTGGATCTACCAAGATTGGCTGCTACCAAATTGGCTGTTGCGACCAAGATTGGCTGCTCTTTGCTTGATTTTGGTTGTCGGATTCGTTCACTGCTTGGACGACGATCTGCTTGGCCGTTGATTTTGTCTGTCGTCTGAATCACTGCTGACCGTCGATTGGATCGACTACTCACACTGCTACCGTCACTTTGCATGTCTGGCTAGGTCGGTATGACAGCTCCACTAGCCGTCAACACTTCTTCTCTACCAACTGGGAGTAGGGTACCTGCAGAAGAGGCTAGTAAGCCATCCTTCGCCCAAATACTTGGAAAAATACTGGTTGATGAGGTTAAGGAAACACATGTTGAGGGAACTAGATTTCGGAAAGAAGGAGAACCTGCCATTGGGCTTGTGACATCAGACGAAACTCGTGGAAAAGCGTTCATGGAAAAACACATGATAGTATTAAAGTTCTCTAGCTATAGACCAACATTGGCAGATATTCGAGATTCGATACATCGAACTTGGGGGATTGTAGGTGATTTCTCGCTAGGCTTGCTAGATCAACGTCACGTTCTTGTCCGGCTTCAATCTGAGGCGGAAGCAAAGAAAGTCTTGTCAAGGGACTAGTTCTTGATTCGGGGAGCTCGATTCAAAGCTTTTCGTTAGCATGATGGTTCCAGTCTGAAAGCAGATCCGACATCGGTTCCACTATGGGTAGAGTTGCCTAACTTGCCTTTACATTTATTTCATCCCCCTCTTTTGAAAGCAATTGTGAACTCTTTTGGTGTCTTTTTGCGCATGGACGATCATACTAGATGTCAGTCACGCCCGGGTTATGCCCGTGTCTGCGTGGAGATGACTTTGGCGCAAAAATTACCAAGTAGAATTTGGATAGATAGATCTAACAATAGAGGCTTTTGGCAAAAAATTGAATACCCGGGCTTCAAATATTGTGATTATTGCTCATTTATAGGGCATCAGGAGGATTTTTGCAGGAAAAAGTTAGGTTTCAAGGGTAATGTGAAAGCATCCCATATGGTAAACGAAGAGAAGAATGACAAACAAATAGTGGCAGCTAAAGTTGTCAAACAACAATATGTTTCAGAGGCTCATAAAAATAAAGTTGCAAAATCAGAGGTTGGCACGAGTGGAGCAAAAACTAATATGAGGGAGGGAATAAAGGAGGGAGTGGGTGCTGAGAAACCAGTGGCCCACATAAATATTTGTACAATAACATGATATAATATATTGTCAAATTAAAAGTACTTAGTTGGGAATCGTATCTTTGATCGTGGAGATCAATCATGTCCAACAACGTACGTACATATTCATTGTGGTAACAATACGTTACATCTAATAATATGTGATTATCATTGATACAATTTATATTTGTGTAATTATATTAATATCACGATCGATCGTTGACATCATCAGCATACACTCAAAACGTGTAGCATGTATAAATTAGAAACTTGTAAAATTGTGGGATTAATGTTCATATGGTGTTTGTTGATGAGCTTGTATTGTATATGAAATGAAAAAAGTAAATAAATTCCTCCTTTTGTCGCATCGATATATACTTCATCTACTTCCTTTGCCAAAGGTACTCAACTAGACCGAATGAAAGCTCATCTTCGTGATATTCCTTTAGCCACTGAACATGGTCATCTTCGTGATTACTCATGGTGTTAGAATTAGAAGTAGATTTAAAAATAATAATAATAAATAAATAAATGTCAGACCTTTATTCCTTCTAAAAAAGAGTTACATCCAACTGGAGTACATTATGACTTTGCCCAGAAAACCAAAATGAAAAGATTACAAAAATCTCGCACCACTTCCATGAGACCATAAGCCACAGCCTACAGCCATGTCCACTGCCAAAGGGGCTCACCGAAAACTCACTGGCAGCCTTCCAAAAAACTGCACAAAACATGACCAAAAACAACACTATGGCAACACAATTGCAACTCTTCCCAATGCCCAATATTAGACCCACCAAAAACAGAGAGTAAACAACTTCTCTGTTTGGGTTAAGCCCTGAATTTAGGGTTTGCATGCTTTGTTCGCGTAGATCTTTGAGGAGCGTTTCCATTGGGCAACTGAGTTGTGGTAGCCCAACCTTCATTTCCAATGTTCTTTTGACCCAACCTAGTTAAATACCCTTCCATCATATCTTTTAGTTGTAAAAACCTTTGTTTCACCCTATCCCCGCCATATTTCTCTATTGCCCCCTTTGTTGCATTGTTGGTTTCAATTCCATTTTCATGATCTTCTAATGTTTTCAAAAAAAAATTTAACCTTAGAATAGGTTAATGGACTTTCCATACCTTCAATGTCGAACCCCATACCGCCAACCTCAAACCTTGTTCAGTTAAATTGTCCATGGAAGTAGAGACAACATCCTTTTGAGTTTTGGGAGAATTCCGTTGCATAGCCTCTTCATTAGCCACTGTCTGATCTTGATTTATCGTATGCGAATTTGGTCTCAATTGCATAGCCTCTTCATTAGCCATATTTCTCTACCATAGAAGTAGAACTTAATTTGGTCTCAATGTGAATTTGTGGGTGTTCTAAATATGGGATCCTAATTAGTCTTCCTAAGTGGTATCTATTCCAACTCACTCCCCCAATGTCTTTTTTTTTTTTTTTTTTTTTTTTTTTCAATTTTGTTTTTTTTAGAAATAAAATAAAATAAAAATTACACTGGACCTAAAACAAAAAAATAGAATAAAATAAAATAAAACAAAGAGCAAGAAAGATAATACCTGAAACCTCCCTTGTAGCTAGAATTAAGCTTGTTCCCCTGCAACGGCGCCAAAATTAAATTACGCCTAAACAGTACACGCGGTCAATTGTAGTAAAGATTGGGGTGTCGATCCCACGAGAAAAAGCGATCTACAAAACAAGGTCAAGGAAAAAAAAAACTACGCAGAACTAAATGTAAGAAATTCTAGCAATTTTAAAATGTTAAATTAAATTAAATTTAATAGAAATCAAGTTTAGAGAAATCACAAGGTTCCAAGAATCCCTCCTAGATTTTACGCGCCAACTAGTATTGATTCGCTATGATGACTCGATTATGTGTTTCACATCCCAAACAACACAATCGAAAAAATAATCTTTAATGCACTAATATATTCTAATGTGAATGGATTTTAGATTTCACTTTTTCTAGAAAGCACAAAGGTTGGTCATATGTGATATCCTAAACTTACAATATATCCGGAGACAATAACGTAATAAATGACGATCATGTATAACTAACCTACATGAATTAATTGATCATTAAACATTCCACACATAAGAAAAACATGACTAAGCTTATATGGAGAAGAAAAACACAACCACCGGAATAATAATCTATGAAGAAATTGATGAAATCTTTGTCACTAAAATAACATAAATTCTTATATTAAATAAAAGTGAGAATCATAACACCATTATTCATCGTGAAAGCATAAAACGAATCAAATACTAATTAAGTGCGTTACATCTAGGAGTTCATCTTTTTACCTAGCGTGGAGTTTATTGACACGTGGCAAAGGTGAGGACAACAACAACGGTGTGGAGCTTCATCGGCAAGGCGGCGCGTGGTGGATTAGCGACGCACTCCCTGCTCCTGCGCACTCCTGCTGATGCGTTCCTTGCTACTCTGCGTGTCCACTGCTGCTGCGTCTAGGTTGTTGCCCCGTTTTGGCTGCCTGTTGGATGCGTTATCTTCTGTTCTAAACAACGTTTCTGTTGCTGTTTAGACAGCCCCTTGTTGCGTGCTCTCCTTGCTGTCCTGGACAACATCCTCTCGGCTGCTGTTGCTACCTAATTGTTCTAGAGCAAAAAAAAAACTTTTTGTTTTTGCTGTCATTTTTTTTTTAAATTAAACCTCCAGTGGGGAGGGGCACCTATGGAATGCCAGACCTTTATTACTTATAAAAAAATTGATTTACAATCAAGACGGGGGTACGTTACGACTTTACCTGTGTTAACCAAAAAAAAAATTCAAAAAAAAACACCAAACAAAAATTCGTCAAAAGCCCCTATGCCCACTAATTGATACAACTTGAAATAAATGGTCCATGAGCTTAAAAGAACTATTAGCAAAAACATTTGCAGAAAGAGAACAAAAAAAAACAGAGTGGATACTCCAAAACAGAGTGCACAGGCTGTATGCGCAAACCTCGCAATATGCAGCTCCACCAAGTGGTCCTTCCAGATTAGGCAGCGAGCACCACTCCAAGAGAACCCGCTCCTGCAGCAGAGAAAGCCTCGCCCTACAGCATTGGTCAACGATCCCGCAACGTGCACGGCCTGCCCAATCCGCAACTCCGATCAGCGCTGTCTCGCATCCCCTGTTTTACATAAAACAGGCACCCCGCTGAAAATCAGCTGAGCACATTGAGGCTAACTGTAACAATATAATGAAACCCATGCGATTAGAATTTCTGAAACCCAAATATAATGAAACCCATGGCTAACTGTAACAATATATTGTAACCCTTCTCATTCTCATGTCACATCACCATTAATAAAAAAAATGTAAAGAGACCAATCACTATCAATAAAAGAGAATGAAGAAAAAATTTCCTTTCCCATCCTCTCTCTTCCATACTTCATATCACCAAACTAAAAGTAAGAGAAATAAAAAAAAAACTTAAAACAAAACCAAAGAAAGTAGAGTTTGTACATCACAAAATCACAGAATAATCACAGAAAGTAGAGTTCGTACATCAATATTAACATCTCCAAAGAAAGTAGAGTTTTGTACATAGGAAAAAATCAACGAATAATCGATATTATGGATTGAAAATTTCGGTAGAGTTTAACTCACAAATATTTTTTTTCTTTGCAAGATTCCAAGCTTCTTCTTTTCAAGCGCCTCCCCGCCCTTTCAACGCATGTTTTTTTTTTTCCTTTTGTGTGTGTGCAAAGAGGAAAAAAACTAGGGTTTCTTTTTAAATAAAAAGTTAGGGTTTCATTAGCTAAACACACCCATCCCTTATCTTTTACCCACCACCAGCCTAAACCTAAGTTTGAAATCAAAAATCATAAACTATTATTACTTGTAATTATTATCAATTAATTAGTATCAATTAATAATTATTACCAATAAATATTATTAACTTCTAAAATAATGCAAGTATATTGGTAAATGAATTGGGCGGGTATTACAATACACACCTTAAAAGAATCTCGTCCTGAGATTCGGTAGAAGAAGGTAAGTAGGAAATTAATTCTTAAATAAACAAACTACACATCACATGGACAAACAAATAGCTCGTACGTATGCCCATAACTTAATGAAGACAATCACACAAAAATATAAAAAAATTTAAGTAAGTACAAAAATTACGGAGTGCTACAATATATACAACTCAAAAGAATCTCATCCCGAGATTCGGTAGGGGAAAGAAAGTTAAGCGAATTTCGAAAAATACAACTTGTCAAACGAAAGAAGATTTTAAAATAAAAATTTCAAATGAATTTTAGTTGCATAAATTTTTATTGTCATTGGAAAAGTAGGGGTGTTACAATATATACAATTCAAAAGAATCCCGTCCCGAGATTCTCAAAAAAAGGGTTAACTAAAGATTCAGGATAACAAATCGCTACAAGGAAACTACACGGAATAATGTCATTTACTATTGACATTAAATATCAGTTAGTCACAGAAATCTCATATCGAGATTCACGAATAAAAAGAAACAATAAAAAAAAGTTCAAGGTTCACCCTTGTCACTTTCTCTCTAAACATTCACACTACTATTCTCCCATATCCACATTCTGAGGATCATCTAGACTCTACCCCAGCCTAGGCTAACCAAATGCTCTGATACCAAACTGTCACGCCCCGACTTTGAACAACATAAATTAATAGATTGTCCAAAAACCAAGGCATGACAGGAACACATTAAATGGTACTGTCATAAGGCAGAAACAACTAATAAGCTTCCTCAATATTCTTCCTCTAAAAATGAGTTCCACAACAAATAAATGAAAATTTAAATAATAAATTCCCCAAATAAATATCTGACAAAACTGAACATTTATATCTAAATCCTACATCTGATTACCTAAGAATAATAATAAAGATCTAAAAAGAATAAAACGTGTCGACTCCTCGGCTATCGTCATGTAGCTACTGTCCTTCCTTAAGCTCCAATTAACCCTGATAGTTCTCTGGGGCTACGCTCATTAAGAACGTACCCAAATTTTGTAAAACAATACAAAATATGGGTCAGTATAATCATACTGATGTGAGCAAACTTACAAATCAAGACAATTAAATATTAAAGGACAAAAAACAAATTTCACCTTAAGGAAGACAAGTAGTTCTCATTCGAGGTTCGAATGAGCTCTTAGTTTCTTCCCACAATGCTAACCTAGTACAAGCTAAAATAATATATACACAATTTCATGGCATGCTCAATTCAATGGTTTTATTTAATTATTTATTTTTGTTTTCTAATTCTTGGCTTCTTTTCCAAAATCACACTCTCTTCCTGTGCCGAACACACCTCACCCAAGTGTGCCTCCCTTGCCATCGAAGTCACTCGGAGCGTACATGACCCAAGTGGGTTGCCACCTCGAGTGTCATGTCATCTCACTTGATGTTTGATCACTGGCAAGTATTCTTCCTAAATCTACATGTACAACCGAACTCACATGGAACGGCGCACCGATATGCAAGCAAGTCTGCATACCCATAATAATATCACACATATACAAGCAAGTATGTATACAAAAGTTTCTTTTCTTTTCACATTTTTTTTTGGAGTTGTGGAAAAAGAACATTTACCAAGTATTTTATTTGAGCCATTACTTTTCCAAATCAATTAACATCACATCACATTCCCCTTACAAGAACCATATACATAACACATTACCAAGGTGATATTCACAGCATGACAAAATCTATTTTGCCATCTCCTTCAGAAAAGAATGAAAAATAAGTGTGTCGCAAGCACAAACATTCTTTTATCATAGTAACATACACGTGTCAAGAAAAAAAGTTCCATTAATTAGCTATACCCAAATTAAGATACCCATGACTATCCTTATGGAAATCCACCTTTACTTTCTTGCTTAATTATAAAAATCAAAATTTCAGCTCAAATGGTTCAAGAATAGTTTCGGTGCCCCCAAGTTATTCTTCCTATTTAACATATATATGCCTCATTAACGATCTAGTTGATGCCACCAGATAGTAGGTGACATAGTTCGGATAAAAAAATGGGCTTGGCTTCAAATCCATGTGATTATTCCCAAAACTGTAATAAAAAAATCATAATGAAACCAACACTGTCTGACACAAAAAAAAAAAAAAAAAAAAAAAAAAAAAAAAACCATATGTTTATTTGGGGAAACCCATACACACATAAAAACATGTCAGTTGAAAGAAAAACATATCAGTTGGGGAAACCCATGTCAGTTGAAAGAAAAACATGATTATTTGGGAAAACCATGTGATTAGAATTTCTGAAACCCATGGCTAACTCTAACAATATAATGAAATGGGCTAACTGTAACAATATAATGAAACCCATGTGATTAGAATTTCTGAAACCCAAATATAATGAAACCCATGGCTAACTGTAACAACATAATGAAACCCTTCTCATTCTCATGTCACATCACCATTAATAAAAAAAATTTAAAGAGACCAATCACTATCAATAAAGAGAATGAAGAAAAAATTTCCTTTCCCATCCTCTCTCTTCCATACGTCAGATCACCAAAACAAAAATAAAAAAATAAAAAAAGACTTAAAACAAACCAAAGAAAGTAGAGTTTGTCAATATTACAAATCACAGAAAGTAGAGTTCGTACATCAGTATTAACATCTCCAAAGAAAATAGAGTTCATACATAGGAAAAAATCAACGAATAATCGATATTATGGATTGAAAATTTCGATAGAGTTTAACTCACAAATATTTTATTTTCTTTGCAAGATTCCAAACTTCTTCTTTTCAAGCGCCTCCCCACCCTTTCAACGCATGTTTTTTTTTTCTTTGCTTTTGTGTGTGTGCAAAAAAGGAAAAAAAACTAGGGTTTCTTTTTAAATAAAAAGTTAGGGTTTCATTAGCTAAACACACCCATCCCTTATCTCTTACCAACCACCAGCCTAAATCTAAATTTGAAATTAAAAATCATAAAATATTATTACTTGTAATTATTATCAATTAATTAGTATCTATTAATAATACTACCAATAAATATTATTAACTTCTAAATAATGCAAGTATATTGTAAGTGAATTGGGCGGGTATTATAATATACACACCTTAAAATAATCTCGTCCCGAGATTCGGTAGAGGAAGGTAATTTAGAAAATTAATTCTTAAATAAACAAACTACACATCACATGGACAAACAAATAGCTCATACGTATGCCCATAACTTAGTGAAGACAATCACACAAAAATATAAAAAAAAATTCATTAAGTACAAAAATTACGGGGTGCTACAGGAAGCAAGGGATGAGTGTAACCACCCATCCGTTAGAGATAAGCAAAACCACCTCGAGATGCGTGTGCATTACAATTTTAGATCACTGAGAAAAATGTGACGGGGAAGCAAGACTTTATTACATAACTTTTGTGTGACACACACCTTAAAAAAAAAGATATATATAATTTATAGTTTCAGAAACCCTAATTCTAAATTGCATGTGCATTACAACTAAGGCTTCACTTGGAATACGGTAAAAAAATGTATAATATAAAAACTTACAATGGTTACATAAACTTGGGTACTTGGTTGGCGTTACGGAAAATGGTTATTTGAATTTGAATTCAAGACTTCTGAATCTCATAGTTATAAAATTCTGCAAAACTTTGCGGACAAAATCTCTTGTATTATTTTGCAAAACTCTTATCATCTTCTCAAGTACTCTCACTTCCTTCATAAACAATCCAACCACTGCCAATGGATGGTAGCCTGGTTGGATGGTTAAGGCTGCGGTTGTTTAAACTTCACGTCTTGGGTATATACTCACTGGCGGCACGCTTGCCTTTCAAAAAAAAATCCAACCACTGCCGTCATCGCCAACACCACGACCACCATACCATAACCATCACTACCATCACCGTTGCAACCTCCATAACCACCACCGCCGCCATTCATACTGCCATCAGTGCTAGCACTACTATAACATAATCACCACAACCAATGCCTATCACCATAACCACTGTTGTTGCACACTACCACCACGACCATCATAACATATATAACAACCACCGTTACCACAACCATCATCGCCCACATTTACAATCATAATCATCATCACCATGACCATGCCGGAATTACAACTACTATCATCACCAACACCACCTGCAATCACTTGTGTGATTTGTATAGATTGTGTTTAGTTACTACAAAATGCTCGCAACGTAATGCACTGCAAACTAATGGATCTACATTAACTTGCAAAATGAATTATTTTGCAATGTACCAAGCGGAGCCTAAATGGAATATATTGTGATTGTCATTCGAATGCACGCAGTCCGACCTCGATGACTTGTCACACTGACTTCACATAACGGATATAGAAGTCATCATTATAAGTTAGTGGCCACGCAAGCGAGCCCACTAACTAAGGCGTAGTAGTTGATGATACATGAAATCGTCACCCCAATCATAGCCATACACGTGGCTCAAATCATCAAAAATATTGGAGGGTCGTTATGAAGGCTCAAGTCATCATAAATATTGATGGATCGTTTCGAAGGAAATGGCGGGAAATCACTCCATCTCAATGAAAGAGGAGACCGTTATAATAAACGTCCCCCCTTCATTGCGCTAACCGAGCTTAAGTCATGCACACAACTGAATGCAGTAATCAATTCACTCATTTAATATAAGATAAAGGAAAAAGGTATGAGAAAGGGAAATTGATTCGACCTATCCTATCTACACTATGCAACTTTAACTGAGTTTTTGTCCCAGATTTACTTCATTCTTCAAACAAAGTTGTTGAATTAAGCATCGAAGTGCCTTTGGCCACCAAAAGATGGTCTTTGGCAGTTTAACATCTGTTTTGCAGATCAAACTCTTAGGAAGACCAAATTTGGATGCATCAGTTTGGTTCGAACCCAATTGAAAACTAATTATTAGTTTAAAGTTTTGCTGGTTGTTTTGGTCTTTAACAGGTTCGCAGACTCGCAGGTCCACGAGCCCGAGCAAAAGTGAGTCAGTAGGATGAGTCTGAATTCAAAAGATGAGTCTGGAAGACGGACCCGAATAGAAGCTAGCCCATAGAGGACGAACCCGAATGGAAAAATGAATCCGAAAAACGAGTCCAGAGGACAGGCCCGAATAGAAGGTAGCCCGTGGAAGATGAACTCGAATTAAAAAAAAAAGAATCTTGAGGACGAGTCTGGATAGAAGCTAGCCCGAATGAAGGACGAATTTGACGTGTCTGAACAAATGACGAATTCGACCGGCCCAAATAGATACGAGCCCTTGCTACAACACTAGTCCAGAAGACGGACCAACATGCCGAGTAGAGATTGGTCCAACAATGGACATATCCAACATGGCTGAGTAGAGACTGCTCCGATAGGGGATGAATCCGACAAGAATCAGGTCTGCATGCCCGACTTAAGATTAGTTAAACTGATTTCGTCTGGCTCGGACTCATGTAGTTCAATCACGCTGACTTCATCTGGTCCGGACTCATGGAGTTGACAACGAAGATTACTTCACCTAGTAAACATCTGATCTGAAATCACGGAGTTCACCTAGTAACAAACTCAAGAAGTCGACTACGATGATTCGTCACGAACGACATCTGGTCTAAACTCACGAAGTCCGAATACAATAACTTGTCACAAAAATCTTCGTCTGGTCAAAATTCATGCAGCCCGAAAATCTGATGATTTCATTCAGTCCGAACTCACGTAGACTGACCCCGATGACTTGTCACACTTACTTCACATAACCAATAAAGAAAGTCATCATCAATAGGTTAGTGGCCACACAAGCCAGCCCGCTAACTGGGGGGGGGGTAGCTGATGATACATGAAATCGTCACTCAATCATAGCCTATACATGTGATTCATATCATCATAAATATTGGAGGGTCCTTACGAAGGCTCAAGTCATCATAAATATTGATTGACTGTTACGAAGGAGATGGAGGAAATCACTCTATCTCAACGAAGGAGGAGATCGTTATAATAAATGTCTCCATTCATTGCGCCAACTGAGCTTAAGTTACGCCATACAACTGAATGCAGTCATCAATTCACTCATTATATAAGGTAAAGGAAAATTTATGAGAAAGGGAGGTTGATTCGACTATTCTATCTACACTATGCAACTTTAACTGAGTTTTGTCAAGATATACTTCATTCGTCAAATAGAGTTATTGACTTAAGCATCGGAGTGTCCCACAAAAAAATGTGGTCTTTAACAGTTTAACATCTGTTTTGCAAGTCAAACGCTCAAGAGGACGAGATTTTGGACGCATAAAATTCAATACAATTATTTTTTATGTCATGATGATGGTAATGAGATGACATCATTTGAAAGTGATAAGATGATATGTATAGTGACCATATATGTTGGGGATTGATTTGATGGGGATGTCCCTAAATTCGGTTTGACCTTTCAGATAATAATTAACTCATACAAAATTCATCACTTTCAGATCACATAGGAATAATTGATAAAATTGTGATGCTGAAGCAAGTCTTTATTGCAGCACTTTTGGTTGTAGAAAGATGATTGACAACATTATGTCTAGACATTCATTATTATGTAAAAGAAAGCATTTATCAAATCCATGCATCAAATAAAAGAGATAGAGGTGGAGACAGAGCATGATCTCTTCGAATGTAAAACCAACACCAGGTTCGTTTGAATGTAAAGCTTCTCGATCCCGTCCTTTTCAGAATGACATTATCAACTAGGACCCGCATGACAATAGGCCAGGACCTTATTCCCCTTCTATAAATACAGGCATCTTCATATCTTCCAAGACATCTTGAGTTCTCTTCGTCAATCTAGCTCACATTGTCTCTGATTCTCTTTTAGTTGTCCCTAGCTAATAGGGTCGGTTCGGTTTTTCACTTAAACTGTGAACCAAACCGACTTTGATCGGTTTCAAACTTTCAAATCGAAATCGAGCCAAACTAGGCTAAAATCAAATAACTACACTTAGTCAATTAGGTTCTAGAAATAAAGAGAAGACTAAAACTGATATTTTTTAAAGATCTCAACTTCGGATAGAAAGTAAATAACCAAGGTAACCAAGGAACGAATGATTAAATAGAAAGCTGAAGATTCCAAATGGATAATACGTATGATAAAGCCTTGTTATCCTTAGTCAATTAGAGGAAATGGTGCGAAGTACCAAATGCCGTGAGGTTAGTTTATAACCTCATAATTACCGATCTTAAAAGTCTTCAAAAAAACTATCTAAATTTCTAGAACCTCATGGAGAAAAAAAAAGGCACCTTTAATTTGTAGATTACTTTCAAGTGATCATATATCAGATTGACTGAAACGATAGCTGGATAGAAGAGTTATGGTTGGGAAAGATCAGGGCTTTGTTCATTAGCCGACAAATCGCTTCCCTACCATACATCTTCTGCAACTGATGAAGGAGCATGACCTCGAATGCAATTTGGATTCAAATGCATTATAATATAAAAAATGACTGATTTCTCAAAATAAATGTAGGAGTGTTACATCTGAGAAACAACGCTCAAATACCAAAATAATGGAAATTATATACAGGGCTCAAACTTGTATAGAGGCGAATAACTGAGGCTAATGTAACTCGAATTATGTATCCTAAATCTCTACCTTACAAAATGTAATTGGAATGAATCCTTATAAGAATATTTTATTTATGGAATGCAGTCCCAGAAATCTTGCAACAAAATAACCAAATTTGTCTAATTATCTATCATAAAAGCATAAACAAGAGAAATTGACAACCCCACATAAATATAATCAAAAGTCCTCGCATGGCAACCCCACATAAATATTTGTACAATAACATGACGCAATATTGTACAATAACATGACGCAAAATTTGTCTAATTATCTACCGTAGCGTACAAATAATAAAATGATATCCACCTTTCAAAGTTCAAAGAAAACATAATAAAAATTGGCTTCCAATTACTCATTGTAAAAATATATCACGAATAGAGTCAACGAAACAAAATCCGGATTGTATGTACTTCCATCGTACCAACAACAAATGTTGTTTTTAATGTTGTTTTTTTATGGCAATGTCATGATGTTGATAGCAGTCACTCTCATCGCGATATGCGTGCGTTTCAATCTTAACATGGATGGATGATAGAAATCTGTTGCCATGCATATTCCAACTCTATAAATACTTCTCAACTCTTATTACAAATCTCCAACCCATTACAACTTTTTTTCTATCTGATCATTTGTTGAAAACTTTTTCTCATTTCTTGTCACAATGGGCATGGGTGATGATCCGCCAACCCGAACCCAAGCCAGGCTGGAGCTAGTTCAAGTGGCAAGAAGTAATCGAAAACGGAAGACTTAAGGCTACGTATCAGTAGAAAACGATTCCAAGCTGAAGCTGAAATCAGAAAAATGTAAGATGCTGGATTAAGATATTGGCATATATTATGTAAGATGTAGATGTAAGGTCATGATGCATACGTGCAGTGTATCTGATGAATTAAGAAGGTTAATTATCTACTTTAAGTAACAATTGATCTTTGGTCATATTGAACTTCATCTTCAAAACAAGCGGCAGGAACTAAATGAATTCTATTTACCCTGTTGGATTCCCATATGCAGGGGTTTTATTACTCGATCAGTCTCTTCAATTGACAAACAATTTTCTTACAGGTTTTTAAGATTTCCGGTTAATTAATTTTATATTCAAAATTTCAAGCGTTCTCGGTTTCATTTGAGAACCAGCAACCAAATGGATATCCTAAGCCAATTAACAGCTATTATAAAAATATTAATTAACAGTCAGCCATACTCCCTTTAACATCCATTGATGGTGTTACGCAACAGCAATTACACCACCATCTTGGTAAGGCAGTGTTGGTAGTCTTTTTGCTTGCTCGTCTTGATTGAATCTCGCTGGAATCACTCTTGCTGCCACCAGAAAATGCCATTAGGAACAATGAAGGGTATTCCTGCCTTTACTGTAGAGGAGGATTCCCTTAACTTCCAATAAGCCTTGTTTTCTATAAATGTCAACTTTTAGAAAGAAGCTATTAATGGTGAAATGGACTCTCTCGATCTAATTAAAACCTGACATTTAGTTGACTTGCCATCAGATTGCAAGAAGAAATGAAACCCGATGGAAATGTTGAAAAGTTTAAGGCTCGTCTTGGAGCCAAAAGGGTTTAGACAAAGAGAAAATGTTGACTTCTTTGACACATATTCTCCTGTGACTAGAATACATCTATTCGATTGTGCTAATTTATTTTGTTGCAATACACGATTAGTACTTGCGCAAATGAATCGGTTAGACTGCTTTTCTTAATGGTGATTTAGAAGAAAAAATTTACATGAACCAAACTGAAGTTTGTCTAATTATCTTGCAACAAAAAAACCAAATTTGTCTAATTATCTATAATAAAATTTTCTTTACCGCCCAGATAGTACCGATAGTATGTCTCATATATTGTTAGAATGAAAGAATGAAGGTTTGATAGATAATTAGATATTCTTTCTTAGGGAGTGCCCAACAATGAGCCACAAAAAAAGGTAAGAGTAACTTCAAGGATTGCCAGGAGGGCCAACTTGTCTCGCGTTCTCCTATTTTTAATGCATTATTGGCTTGATTAGATTGTGATGTGTCATGGGATGCCAACTCAGTAGTAAGCCTATGGTGGATGGACTCAAAAATTCAGAATTCGACTTTGGCGGCAGCATCTAAGGTAGGAGGGGATTAACAAATAAAATAAATAAATAAAAGTATGTAAAATAAATAAATAAATAAATAAAAGATTTGATGTGGACTTATGAAGAGCCTAATGTCAGGATATATGATATTGCATCGGGTTTTTTCAATCTTCTCGTGGATCTTCTAACTCATTCTGATTTAAATGATCATTTGGCAATGACTAGATTACCTTACATTTTTTTTTTGTTCAAACACGAAGAAGTTTATTAATGAAAGAAAGTGAAACAAATTACAAAGAGAAACATTCTTATATCAAGGAATGTCAAGACCCTATGAAAGTGTCAAAACCCAACTCCCTAAACAAATTACATGTCGTACCCATCCTCCACAGCAATTCTCTAATCTCGATAAAGATAGAGTGCTCTGATCTGTTGAGTCCTTTAAATACCCTTTTATTTCTTTCTTTCCACACGCACCACATGAGAACGTGAGAGACCCTACGCCATAACCACTCCCCCCGACGGGAAGGATTAGCTTGAGACCACCAACTTAGCCAATCTAAAATGGAGCCTTCAAACATCAAACTCAAACCGAATTCCGCCAAGAAACTGCTCCAAATGGATTTGGAAAAACTGCAGTGAAGCATCAAATGGTCCAGTGTCTCATCAAATTCATTGCAAAGCACACAAAGACTCCCTGTGAGGATTCCTCTTTTTCTTAACCTATCTTTAGTCAAGAGCTTCTCATGCAAAACTGACCAACTAAAGAAATTAATCCGAGGAAAAAGGTTTTTCACCCATACCAGATTTTTGTGGGAATAAATGAAGGGTTAGAATGGGTCTCATAATGAGATGCAGGCAACATATCTGAAAATTCTTTCACCGAGAAGCCCACACCTTTACCCTTCCACACCAAACTATCTGATCCCTCTGAGAGCATTTGTCTATCCAACAAATGCATTAGATTAGCGAACTCATCTAGTTCCCCAGTATTGAGGTGTCTTCGAAAGGAAAGATCCCAAGAATTGCCGTTAGACCAAAAATTGCTCACACTCCCATATTAATTGTTGTTAATGAAAAACAACATTGGAAACAGATCCTTCAAAGATTGGTTACTACACCAAGCATCATGCCAGAAAGAGATGAGATCACCATTTCCACATTGGAGAGATGTGTGAGGGTAGAAACCACTTGACACGGGATATGGACTTCCACAAAGAGCATCCGTAGGAAGTGTACTTAGTTCTCTTTTCCCAAACCCATCTATTGCGCCCATATTTGTCCATAATGAGAGCTTTCCATAAATTATCATTTTCTTCTGCAAATCGCCAAAGCCACTTAGAAAGTAATGCAATATTGAAAGTGAGCACCTGACGAATGCCTAAACCACCTCGAGATTTAGGACAACAAATTTTCTCTTTTCTAGAGTTATGAGTAGAACCCCAAAGGAAATCGCGCATGATCCGTTCCATCTTGGCTGCTATTGAACATGGAACCTTGATAAGAGACAGAATGAACACCGGGATAGAAGCTAATGTGGATTGTACAAGAGCTAGTCTGCCTGCTTTGGAGAGAAATTTGCGTTTCCAAGACGCTAGTTTCGATTCCATCCTTTCGATCGTCTCATCCCACACAACTTTACTTTTGAAACTAGCCCCCAAAGGCATGCCCAAGTACTTAACTGGAAGATGACCAGCTGAACAACCCAATAAACCCGCCAACTGGTGCAGATGAGGGACATCTCCAATAGGCAACACCCTTGATTTGTGAAAGTTGATTTTCAGTCCTGAAATAACTTCAAACCAAAGCATAATTCTTTTAAGAGCAAGAACCTGAGAAGCGGAGGCATCACAAAAGAGGATAGTATCATCCGCATACTGGAGAATGGAGACAGGCGGACTACCCTCCCCGACAGAAAACCCTCTCACTAGGCCAGCATCAACCGCTTTAAGAATCATTTGAGTTAAACCTTCTGCTGCTATAGTAAAGAGAAGATGAGACAGGGGATCGCCTTGTCGCAGACCTTTCGAGCTAATGAAAAATCCGTGCAGCTGACCATTAATTTTCAGCGAGAAATTAGCTGTAGATCTGCAAGTGTGAAGCCAATGAATCCATTTGGCGTCAAACCCCATGCGAGCCATTACCAAATCCAAGTATCTCCAAGAGACGTTGTCAAAGGCTTTGGAGAAATCTAATTTGATAACGAGCCCTGGAACACCTTGCTTTTTCCTAGAATCAATCATTTCATTGGCAATCAGAGGGCTATCAACCACCTGTCTGCCACTGACTCCTGCACTTTGAAAAGGAGAAATGACTGAATGAAGAACTATTTTCAATCTGTTAGCCAACACCTTAGCAATGATCTTATAGGCCCCATTCAAAATACTGATAGGTCTAAAATCTTTTACTGTTCGCATTCCCGCACATTTAGGAATGAGCGAGATGATAGTGGTGTTCAACCGCCAATCAAAAAAATTTCTCGAGTAAAATTCTGGAGAAACTTCAGTTTTAGCTCTTCCTTACATGAAGTAGTCATTGTTAAATCAAGTCACAATTTCTCGTGGATCTTCTGACCCACAATTTTCCATTTCTCCACATGAGAATTGACAACCCCACATGCATAAAGATAATAAAGACATAAACAAGAGAAATTGACAAGTATGATCAAGAGTCCTGGCATGGCAACCCCACATGCATAAATAAATTCCTCCTTTTGTCGCATCAATACTTCATCTGCTTATCCTTTGCCAAAGGTACTCAACTGTGCCGAATGAAAGCTCATCTCACTGAAGCAATCAGACCGGTGTGACCAATTCGCTATACATATATATCAACATTGCCCGAGGCTCATTTCTAGACCTCGATGCCTTTGGTGATGAAGTTGTTGGGGGTCTTATAGACAAAATGTATATCTAATAACGTGATGTACATCTCATAAAAAAAATATTTGTCACCAAAGGCACCACATTTTCAAATCATGATATCCACCTTTCAAAGTTCAAAGAAAACATAATAAAAATGGGCTTCCAATTACTCATTGTAAAAAATATATCACGAATAGAGTCAACGAAACAAAATCCAGATTGTATGTTCTTGCATCGTACCAACAACAAATCTAGAAATTTTTTTCTTTTTAATCTTGTTGTTTTTTTATGGCAATGTCATGATGTTGATAGCAGTCACTCTCATCGCGATATGCGTGCGTTTCAATCTTAAACATGGATGGATGATAGAATCTGTTGCCATGCATATTCCAACTCTATAAATACTTCTCAATTCTTATTACAAATCTCCAACCATTACAACCTTTTTCTATCTGATCATTTGCTGAAAACTTTTTCTCATTTCCTGTCACAATGGGCATGGGTGATGATCCGCCAACCGAACCCAAGCAGGCTGGAGCTAGTTCAAGTGGCAAGAAGTAATCGAAAACGGAAGACTTAAGCTACGTATCAGTAGAAAACGATTCCAAGCTGAAGCTGAAATCAGAAAAATGTAAGATGCTGGATTAAGATATTGGCATATATTATGTAAGATGTAGATGTAAGGTCATGATGCATACGTGCAGTGTATCTGATGAATAAGAAGGTTAATTATCTACTTTAGTAACAATTGATCTTTGGTCATATTGAACTTCATCTTCAAAACAAGCGCAGGAACTAAATGAATTCTACTTAATCCCTTAACCCTGTTGGATTCCCATATGCAGGGGGTTTTATTACTCGATCAGTCTTTTCAATTGACAAACAATTTTCTTACAGGTTTTTAAGATTTCCGGTTAATTAATTATATATTCAAAATTTCAAGCCTTCTCGTTCATTTGAGAACCAGCAACCAAATGGATATCCTAAGCCAATTAACAGCTATTGTAAAAAATATTAACAGTCAGCATACTCCCTTTAACATTCAATTACATACATTGATGGCGGTGTTGCAACAGCAGTTATACCACCATCTTGGTAAGGGTGTTGGTAGTCTTTTGCTTGCTCGTCTTGATTGAATCTCGCTGGAGTCGCTCCTGCTGCCACCAGAAAATGCCATTAGGAACAATGAAGGTATTCCAGCCTAGGTAACGCTTGCTCTCTACCATGCACATTTTCTGCAACTGATGAAGGAGCGTGACCTAGAATGCAATTTGGATTCAAATGCATTATGATTTCGTAAATGACACCATTCCAATCGTGGGCTAGTATTTTTTTTTTTTTTTTAATTTTAATTTTAATTTATGGCATGCGGTCCCAGAAATCTTGCAACAAAATAACCAAATTTGTCTAATTATCTATCACAAAATTTTCTTTACAGCTCAAATGGAGTTGGGCCCTTGTTGGTGGATCTTCTGACTCATTCTGATTCAAATAGTCATTGAGAAATTGACAAGTATGATCAAAAGTCCTCAGCATGGCAACCCCACATAAATATTTGTACAATAACATGATATAATATATTGTCAAATTAAAAGTAAGTAGTTAGGACGTATCTTTGATCGTGGAGATCGATCATACTCAACTGGACCGAATGAAACTCATCTCACTGAAGCAATCAGACCGTTGTGACCAATTCGTTATATATATATATCGACATTGCCTGAGGCTCATTTCTTGACCTCGATGGCTAGGTGATGATGTTGCATGTACTTGCTTCATACCAACAACAAATCTGGGAACACTTCCCTTTTCTAATGTCGTTTTTCAACTCTTCTAAAGAAAAACTGGTGGTTTTTTTATGGCATTGTCAAGATGTTCATATAGCAGTCACTCTCATCGATATGCATGGGCGGATCTACCTTATAGCTTAGGGGGGCAATTGCCCCCCTTAGCTTTTTAAGAAATCCCACTAAACTAACAATATTTGTAATCTTGCCTCCCTTTAAAATTTTAGATTGCCCCCTCTTATAGATAATAAAATACAAATATACACAAAATCGCAAACCCTTCGCAAGTTCACCTCTCCGCCTTCTCAATTGCCCAAAATGATTTCGATAAAGGTCGATTTTCTCCAATCCCCTCCAATCACACAAGACGATTTCAATGGAGATTGATTTCTCCAATCGCACAATACGATTTCGATTAGACATAGATCGATTTATGGAGGTGATCCTACTCTTTCTCTTGCTTGTTTGCTCCTCATCGACACTCTTCAGTCTTCACGGTAACCTGCTTCAGCTAAGCAATTGGACGGTAACATTCTTAATATTAACAGTTGTCCACCAATTGTAGCTCAGTTGATCGGACATCAACTCTCCTTGAAAGAGGTCGCAGGTTCGAGACTCACCAGTTAAGATTTTGTGAGTTTTCACCTGATTATTAGAAGCACATGTGCTTCGTCGTGGATAAGCCGTCTTCATGCAAGGTGGAGACAACAGACCGAAGCGAAAACAGTCTCACTGCGAGATAGAGGCGAGGAGGATATTAAATGGCAACAATATTGTAGCCTTCGGACCTGGTTTGGTAAACCCTATAGGGTCAGTTAAGTTGTGGTTTAATCATATTTATTTATTTTAAGAATTAAATTATTTGTGATTCATTTTTTTGCCCCCCTTTATCTGCAATCCTGGCTTCACCCCTGTCGATATGCGTGCGCAGTTCATTCTTAAACATGCATGGATGATATAATCATTTCAACTCTATAAATTCTTCTCAACCATTACAACATTTTTCTATAAAATCATTTGTTGAAAACTTTTTCTCATTTCCTGTCACAATGGGCATGGGTGATGATCAGCCAACCGAACCCAAGCAGGCTGGAGCTAGTTCAAGTGGCAAGAAGTAATCGAAAACGGAAGGCTTAAAACTACGTATCATCAGTAGAAAACGTTGCAAGCTGAAGCTGAAATCAGAAAAATGTAACATGCTAGATTAAGATGTTGGCATATATTAAGATGAAAGAATATTATGTGAACACCATCCTAATTTTCTGTAAGCATGGATCAAGGTTAAATCTCAAAGCCACCGCCACCAACCTTGGCCGCTAGCTCTACCGGCCACCACCCAGCCTGGTCGCCGACTTTTCTAGCCGCCCCTCTTTGCCTGGCTATCGACTGGATCGACTGCTCTTTGCTTGATTTTGGCCGTCGATTGGATTGATCTACTGCGACCAAGATTGGATGATCTTTGCTGCCTGGATCGACTGGATCTACCAAGATTGGCTGCTCTTTGCTGCCTAGATCGCCCAAGATTGGCTGCTATTTGCTGCTTGGATCGACCAAGATTGGCTGCGAACAAGTTGGCTGTGGCGACCAAGATTGGCTGCTCTTTGCTTGATTTTGGCCGTGGGATCCGTTCACTGCTTGGACGACAATCTTCTTGGCCGTCGATTTTGGATGTCGTCTGAATCACTGCTGACCGTCGACTGGATCGACTGCTCACGCTGCTACCGTCACTTTGCAGATCTGGCTAGGTCAGGGTTTCACGTGGTATGACAGCTCCACTAGCCGTCAACACTTCTTCTCCCCCAACGGGAGTAGGGTACCTGCA